>JAGDQP010031605.1:0-21843 GCA_022664845.1 Lepisma saccharinum
ATGTTATTTTAAACAATGGATTTTTACGTGGTTGATGAGTGAGATTGAATTCAGTGCTAAATTGTAACAAGCGGATCTATATGGAATTTTTTTAACTTTAGCATTAAGTTTTAGATGTTCTTGTAGATATTTGTTGATAATATGAGTAGAGTTATGTTTGCACTTAAAGAGGAAATTGGAAGCGATTAATGGTCTTCTTGCTTCAAAATTAGAATGTTTTGTTTCTGTATATAAGGCTATGTTGGGATTACTTTTCATAACACCTAATATAATACGAATGCTCAGTCTATAGATGGTCTCAATTTTGTTAATTTGACTAATTGATAAGTATGGGACAATGTAAATGCTATATTCTAAGCTAGGTATTTTTTTTTTTTTTTGTAAAAAGGAGTCATTGTGGATTGGTGTCCATCGTATTTAGTGGTAGCTAGAGATTTGAGTAAATTCTCTAATTTGTGACCTTTTCCTTTATGTGATCAACTTGACTTTTCCAGGATAAATTGTGATCTAGTAAGATCCCAAAATATTTAATTTGTTTTTAATAAGGATGCGTGTTGATCTAGTTGAATTTCTTATACATTTCTTCTGTTTACGGGATGATTGGAATATAATAATACTCGATTTCTCCATTGAAATTGATTGGTTACGAGAATTGAACCAAGATCGTAGGTCTAAGATGCATCTTTCTAACAAAATAAGTGCATCGTGTTTTTTTTAGATTTCTTTAATTTCTGTGAGTATTACAATGAAATCGTCAGCGAACAATATAAATTCAAAGTTTTTTTTAGAATAGTGTGAATATCTGCTAAGTACAAGTTAAAAAGTAAACAACTTGAACAGCTCCCTTGAATCAATCCAAAGTTTGCAGTAGCTTTGTTAGTAATGGCACCATCTATATAGAAGGAAGTTTTCCTGTTGGTTAGTAAGTTCCAAATTATATGTTGGTAAAGAAATGAAATTTATATTTGATTGAGAATGTTAATTAAGAAGTTGATATCAACTAAATCATAAGCACTTTTTAAATAAATAGAAGCAATGTATGATCTGAGATTTATCTGCATGTTGTTAGAGATTTTGAGAGAAAAGGCCGCTTATAGCGTCTTAAGTGTCTACATTTTTACGAAAGCCTAATTGATTGAGGTGCAGTTTACGCTTGCTTTCAATATACCATTCCAATTTTTTAAAGATTAAACGTTCAAATAATTTAAGAACATTTGAGGTCAGACCAATGGGTCTCCAATTATTCCCATCAGTGTGGTCTTTCCCAGATTTATGTATAGGTAATATAAGTTGTTCTTTCCATTTTTCAGGAATCTGTCCAAGTAATAAAATTTTGTTGAAAATGGTTAATAACCACTGTTTCCCTAAAAAAAGATGTTTTTTTAAGAATAGGATTGTGAATGCGGTCGAGGCCAGGTATAGTGTCTTCAATTTCGAGTAATTCATGATTTAGCTCCTCGATTCTGAAAAGTTGATATAAGGGTTCAGCACCCGGAGATTTAGGGTGAAAAGTAGATAATCATTCTGGTTTAGGACCCAATTGCAATTTGTAATTGTTTAAAATTTTGGAAATAAAGATATCTTTCCAGGAGTTATTAATTACTAGATGATTATTGGTTTGAGAGGTTTTCACAGATTTTAGTATTTTCCAAAGTTTTATAATTGGAGTTTGTTGATTGTGGTGAAGGCAATAAGTTCGTCATGATTCCCATTTGGAAGTCTTAACTAGTTTTACCATGGTAGCGTTAAGTTTCTTGTAGTCAATACGTTTTGACGTGGTGGAGGATTCTCGGAATTCGGTACGAGCGTCTTTAACTTTAAGGTGTGTCTGTTCACATTTATTATGCCACCATTGCAATTTCGGAAACCTGGGAGAAGTATGAGTAGACGTTAATGGACAAGAGGAATTCATACAATAGTAAGATAATGTAAAAATAATTCATATACTTGTGACAAATTAACAATTTTTGGAATCTTAAATTCCATACAGATATCTAGAAACTTTTGAAATTTCTTCCAGTTGCATTGATCAGTTTTCCAATATCGAATTGATTGTGATTTATTAGTTTGAAATATAGGAGAGTGAGAAAATAAATCAATAAGGCACGGAATATGATCACTAGTGTATGTTGAGGAACCTACTCGCCAATGGGAAACCAAACTTGAAGAGGTTGAAACAAAAGCTAAGTCAATGGCTGATGGCCGGATACCATTGCGGGGAAAGAAAGTAGGTTGCGGGTCATTGAGTAAGATAACTTGGTTTTCTTGTGACCAAGTTAGTACTGTTTTACCATGAGAATCAGTGAAAAGATTATATAAATTTTTAATATGAAGATTCCAGTCTTCAACGAAGATGTTCGGATCAGGTGTTAGACAATTAATTCATTGAAAGCAAAACAAGGGAGTTTTTATGTAATTTTATTTTTTGGGAATATAGATAGAATAAATGTGTAGCTGTTGATTATTGAACAAAATTGTAATACCGCATATTTCCACTTGGTAAATTGACGTTAAACTGAGGGTAAGTGGACTGTCTATCTAGTTCCATACTATCAGTTCATGTATTAAAATTCCAACGCCTTTTTTCCCTATAGCGTAACCGTTATGGTGAGATTTATAGTGTGGACGTGAAACCTCTATTTTCCCCTCCATACTTCTGAGAGACAAATTATATGTTTCTTTTTCTTCTGCTATAAATTTAATAATATGAGGTTTCCTTTCAAAGAGTTAATGTTCTAATATCCTATCTTGAGAGGTTTCATAAAGAATCAATATTTCCTTTATAATATGCATACTGTTTGTTAATTTTTTTTATAAGACGTCATGAATTTGACCAGTTAAGGCTTGACAGTTTTGAATAAGGGTGTTTGCTATAGGCAAATGCATATTTTCTCGTAAAGATTCCATTATTTCAGATATTGTTTTTAGCATGTTTTTGATTAACCGTGTGTGATTAAGTCCAGGAGAAAGGTTAGAAGTCATAAAATTGGAAGGTTGTAAGCAAAAATTAGGTTGAGGTGGGTGCATAGGAAAAAGAGGAGGAGGGGGCTTATAGTCACGGCTGGGTGGAGGATTATCTCTAAGTCGTGTTAGTATAGGATGATTACAAGTAGGGGTTGTTATGCAGTGAATCTCTAGGAATTGGTCGTGACTTAGGAGGGTTTGAGTTGTATGGGCTCAATTCAGGAGTCAGTGAAACGGTTGTAGCATGAAATTGGTTTTTATGGGGAAGGAAACTAAGATCAGTATTTTTTCTACATTAGCATTGGTTGAAGTGGGGGTAGTTTGAACAGGTAATTTACGCGCTGAATTTTGTATGAGAAAGATTTGGCTGTATAACTAGGATTACGAGTATCTTTACCGGTAAGAAGTTCCCTAGCCGTAAAGTACGTAACATTTTCTTCTGTTATGACATAATTAATGTATTGTTGGATCTGATATTCGGGACATTTCTCGTGCTCAGATTGATGGTCCTGGGCATCACAGTGAGCACATTTTTGGGGATTCGTACAGTTTAGGCCGTGAAAGAGAAGAGTACAGTTACAGCATTTTTGTTTACCTTTACATTGAAAAGGTAGGTGTCGGTAAGACAGACAAAGTTCACAGAAACTAATTTTTCTACGTTTAGATTGCACAGGATATCGACATTTAGAAACAGCAACATATTCAGGTAGGTTTTGAGCCTCCAAAGTAATTTCAATAAGTCTCGTTTCAACTAGGGACGTGATGCCTTCTTCCGATAGAATGCGTTTTTTAAGTCTACGAATGCTCACTATAGGAGCAGGAGATTCAATGTTTGAGAGGATCTCCTGTGTGGAGACATTAGTAGGGATATCGTAAACTACTCCTATGCGAAAAACTAACATTTTGGGGATACGGCAGGTAACATTAAGTTGTTTGTGTAATAGGGTATCATCAACAAATTGGTTAGCTAATTTACCGTATGAAAAGAATAACCGAACTCGGTATCTACCCGCATCTTCAATGCGCTCAAAGTTGACTTGATTTTGTATTAACATATTTGCAAAGTTAACAGTTTGGTAACCTCCTACTGAAATTCCAGCATTATCATCACAAAGAACAATATATTGTCCTGAGTGAGTAGGACTATAATGTAGGGGAACAGTTACCTGAACCACTCCGTTTGCTTCCTGTAATTTGGGAAGCTTAACCGGTTGATTTGGTGAAGGATCTTCTACATCCTCAAGTAACTGACGTTTGTTACATGCAGTACTAGGATGAGCTGTAGATGATTCAGAAATAACACCTGAAGGGATATACCCTTGTACAGACGTATTACCATCAGAATCTATTACTATCAAATTTTGGCATGAGGCACTTGAGGGCTTTGCATTGCAACATTATTGAGGGTTTCATTGTCTTCGTCAGAGATTTGTACATTTGGGTTATCAGAAATAAAGAGCTTGGATCTGTAGTCATTCTATGTTACCAACTAGGAACAGAGAAAATAAACACAAGAAGGAATGAAATCATGCATGAATTAGAAAATAACATGCAAGAAGAACGGACAAGAACAGATTGATAAATATTAGAAAATACTTAAGTGAATCAGACGACAGAGTCTAAAAAGCTCTTCGGTTACTATGGTAACCAATCAATAACAAGTATTGGCACAAACTTTTAAGTGTTCACACAACGTTCACTACACTTAAAGAGACACACAGTCTTCTTCTTATGAAATCTACACAACAAGGACTTAAAAAAGTTCTTGCACCAAACGCACAACAGTATGTAAAGTCAGCGCACAAAACTTGCAGCCATTCCTTCCCTTCACTGCATTATCTTGACACCGCCATCTTTTTCGCCAGACAGTGGTGTTATTACCCACTACCCAGGGGGCATTCGGAATCAGTTCCTATCTCCTAATTCCTATTTCCTTCGGGTAGGAAATATTGAAAGTACCTTCGTTTCTTGCTCCAAAGGGAATAGTTTCGTACGTCCTTCGACAAGTGCGACATCTGTTGATAAATGTGAGAAGATATCTTATTCCGTTATTATGTCCATGCGTCGATTGGTAATGTAAACACATAGAAAAAATCGCAAAAATATCACATTTATTCCCTCATAGTAAGAATTACAGGATGCACAACAATAAATTAGTATGATTCCAAAAATACATTTGGTTGGAATGTTACGTGCTATGTCCGCCAGAACGTTTTGAACGAATGTGAAACCCAAATTCTTGAGTGTGTATTTAGGTTTTCACGATTTGCTCTATTTAACGTAAACTATCTAATGCTTTTGTAAAGTTGGAGAGGTGGCGTCTCCCCATCCGGGTTCTGGCGGAATTACTAGCTGCAACATTCCTTTACATGTAAAAAGCAATGCATCCCTGTGTGTTGCGTTTAAAACAAAACTGATGTGTAAAGCTAAAGTGGCTTTATATTTCGTGTGTACAATATACAAAGGCACAAATGACCTTTCAACGTTTTTGTATTACCGAGAAACAAAATCAAATAACAATGGTGCGTTGTGTGTTATTAACTGTGTACAAACGTACATCTCTATTTTGCATTTATCTTGCGAAGCTTGAAATATCACTTTAGCATTAATACCACAGAAAAATAAGAGTTTCCTTGGATAAACTTTACTTTATGGCCCGCATCTTCCGCTAGGCATTGAAGAATATGTACGCTTTATATCACTTATTACTTTACCACTAATTGTCGCAGACAATTCTATAAATATATAGAGACAACCAGCAATCCATAAAGTATTACGAAAAGCTATGTCATTATTTCGTTAAATACGCACTCAACTTGATCAACACCCAATAAACACGGTAGCATGCGGAGGAATTCTTATGGCGACATTCCGTGTCAGGGTTCGATTTGCTATAAATTACGAAGGGGTGATCCTAAAGCTAGTGGTTGCTGGTAAGTTTCACTATATTACCTGAATGGGTAGAAATACGAAGATTTTATCCCTGGTTAGGATGATATTCGGCATCAACAACCGGTGATAAAATACTCAAGCACCAGAGAAGATCCCCTCGGCAAATCGAACACTGCTTTGTGGTATGAATGAACGTCCACAAGAAAACACTGACAGTATCTCGAGAGAGCGAAGGGGATTAGTTAAAGTCATGTTAGATATTTTCCTGTAGACGTGATGTACATGGCGTTTAAAAGACACTGCATGGGTTTACCACCAATGCGCAAGATGCTAAATAGTCCCTGGTTTCTCTCTCGCTCTTTCAATTTTATTTCACCCTTCAATGACTCGAAACATTGTGTTTAGACGTTACAAAGATAAGGGGCTTCCCCCGTATCGGGAAGGGCGTAAGGCATAGTGCTGTTACAGCCTATACAATTCATTTTATCCTACCGAAACATTGTATACTTACTGTACTCTACATTGTGCTATTGTTTGTCCTAATCTTCAAAAACGTTGTATAGTAAAATACTCAAGAGTTTGCGGAATGTGGATCACTGCATTCTAACTTTTCGTTTTCTATACACCTAGATATCAGGCGCTTATTGTGCGTAGGAAGTTGAGAAAGTATATGAGGGTGAACAACCTGACTGTGAGTATTTCCTTCAACTTCACTTTAAGATAATAATGAAAAAATCTGCAGTGCATTGATGCAAATGATATAATCAAGGTTCCTAGTCACTACTAGGTAAACGTGAAGTGATAATAGGATAGATATGCTACAGTGAATGATAGAAACATTTGTCAGATACCCCCAATGGTGATGTAACCCCCGAATTGTCAAGTACATGGCTAGTGAGGACTAAGATAGTAAACACGACGGAAGTCGTCGTCACCTACGACGTCATACTGACAGACTGTGACGCTGCCCACTGTAAATACAACGACGAAACCGAGATTTCCTAACACGGCTTCGTGGCCGAATGGTCAAGACGTTCGCTTCTTGAGTGAAAGGTCCCGGGTTCAAACCCCTCTTGGGTCAACGCTTTTTCTTTTTTTTCTTTCGAAATATATTTTCATACGCTCGTATTTATTAATATTAATTGATTTTTTTGCATTTTTCGTACATTATCTTAAATTAGTGACCATGGGAAAGTGGAGGTTAGGTAAGGTTAGGTGCGGTCATGTATCTTTACATTTTGCTCTCTCAAATTCCTTGCGCGAGACGCTCTTCGACTTCCGCCGTATTTACTATTTTTATCGCCATGTGTACATGGCCATAACTTAATTTTTACTGGAAGTGTGTGGCATAATGTAGATTAAAACTCTCTATAAAATCTGAAACAATTTAACTTGCTAAATCAATGGTACCTTCATGAAAGGTGCTATAAAAGAACCTTCGCGTCTCTTCCTTTAGGTTTCGAACGACCTTCAATATGGTGGCGACGAAGGAAAAGGTGATGATTTCGAACGCCCTCTTTCTCAGCGCAAAGGAGTGGGACTGTGGGAAGTACAGGGTTGCCAAACTGAATAGTTACTATCCCATTTTACAATTACAATGACAACTAACAAAAAATAAAATACCATCCGCCCTTCATTATCTACAAGTACAACTTCCTCTTCATAAACGTGTGGGGCGCTGAAATAAGCAAGTTTTAATAATTAATGCTTGGAAACCATACGTAAAAAAAAAACTAAATTTTCCGCCCTTACATTAAAAAAAAATTCTAGCGCCCCAGGCAGCCGCCTAGCTTGTCTATATGGTTCCTGGGTTCAAGGTTTGTTTATTTTTGCTGATCTTCCATGTGTTACAGATAGGACATGTGCTCAATTTTGTTTACAAAGGGGGGGGGGTCTAAAACGAGTACAAATGTGCTGAAGTAATACCTGAACTACCCCTTATTACAGCAACAAAAGTAACGAGTGAATTAATAATGCGCTGTATTACCATTAATAATAGTTAAAATATTTACGTAAACATCAAATGTCAAATGAAATTAGATACGAATCTTCTGACGACCTTTCTAAAATTAAAGCAGACAGAAATCGTCAATATCAATAAGGGGGGAAATTTTGACTTAAATGTACACTTAGGTTCAAAAATTGGCCAATGGATACACTTTCTAAGTTCGATATCCCCAGTAGCACACATATGTGTTTTCAACGTTGATTTTAGATTCATTTCGTTGATTAACCAGTATCCGTTGAAAAAAAAAGTACGTTTATTTTTAAACCATGTTTCAACAAAGACTTCATTGCGTTGATAAGACGTTAATACAACGTGTATTCAATATGTTATTTTCAACTATGGTATAGATTTTGTTTAATGTGTTTCTTACTAATGTTATGTCAAAAAGTAATTAATAAGTAATTGAATGACACAAACTAATTTTTATGTTCTCATGTGCACGTTGAAAACAGACTGAACTTTAAACTATATTTCAACGAAGATAGAATTTCGATGATACAGCGTTAATGTGACGTGTTTTGAACTTCCCTTTATACTATCTTATACATTTCGATTCACACGTGTATATCTTATTTAATAGCTTAAGGCTCAATCCAAGTGGGTTTCCCCGTCTTTTTCGTTTTACGTCAGTTATTCAGAATCCCGTGCAGGTAATCAAAATTTAACTTTCACAGACCACAGATCGAAGAAAATGCTAGTAATTACTTCAGGATTGTGTACAGGCATTTTGGGACATTATGTTGTCCCAAAAGTGTCTGCATGCTATCCTGAGGTTACTCGTGGCATTTCTTTAAGACCAATTGTACCCATTATTGAAGTACGAAATGAACTTTGGTCCATGAAAGTTAAATCTTGTTTACTTGCACTGAATTTTGAATAATTGACGTAAAACAAAAAGGCGGGAAAACCCACTCGGATTGAGTAAGCCTTAAACATTATAATTAAAATCAAATACAATGAAATTAACTACATTTTTCATAGTCTCATTCGAACGTTGAAAACATATTGAATTTTAAACTACGGTATATTTCAACGAACATTTAACTTCGTTAATAGGGCGTTAATTGAAGTATTTTCAACTATGACATAGATTTTGCTTTATATCGGTTTTTCTAAGGCGATATATTACACTTATTGAGAAATACAAATTTAATAGTGTAGCGATGGTCAAAGTGTTAAAGAAGAAAAATGCGCATAACAAGAAGGAAAGTATTCTTTATTCTTATCTTACGTGATGGTGCAACGGCGGGTAGCAACTACATTCTAGACTGCCTGTTAATAGATACAATAAAATATATTCTCAAGGTGGATCCGTGGATAAGTGGTCAACACGTCGAGCTACGAACGAGGACTACAGAATACTCCTGCTTCTAACCCCACAGCAGCCGCTGAGATTATTTACTGTTGGAAAATTGACACTGTATGTCTTGATTTAAGCAACGAACAAAATGTTGGTAAATGTGCGTACCAATAGAGAGTAACCATGATCTGCTTTGGCCAACTGCACCCGTTTCTTCATCCTCCGTTTCTTGATTTCAACTAGTTTCTTCTCAACTATTATTCAACGTCGAATAAACCGTTGAACAGGCGGACATTTCTGTATATTTACAACGTTAAAATAGCGTTTCGGTACTAACGTTTAATCCACGTATTTTCAACGTATGTGTACTACTAGGGATGTAGCACAACATAACAAAATCAAATCTATTCGATAGATATTTAAAATAAATATTCCATACATTGTGCTTTCCACGTACGTGTATACGTGTTGCTCAGTATTGGTACATTGTAGATCTTTTTGACGTTGAAAAGTATTACATCGACTATTTTTATGAATCTGAGATAAAATATACTTCATATCACTTATCCCATAAGTAATACCGTATTTTTGCACCGCGAGGAAAAGAACGGTAACTTACCTGAACACTACAATTAGTCAGGAAAATAGTCTCCAACATTATCACCTGTCAACCAGTTGTTGAATTCCCCACTGAAAGAAGTCACCAGTTTTGGAGGCAAAGAACTGGGTCACTGTTCGTTGCACATCATCCCCATTCAGGATTTTTTTTCACGGAAAGGTGGTTTTGCAGACTGCGAAAAAGACATAAGTCTGTTCGTGAAAGATCTCGTGAAAGCGCTAGGTGGGGGAGTTTGTCCCAGCCACATTCCTCGATCTTATGTTAACAAAAGTTCTTCTTGCCATGTATGGGCGCTCATTATCGCCGTAGATGAGCACACTCTTGCAATTAACAGGAAAAGGACATTTAGTCCGTAGGCGTTCAAGCAGCTGATAGTAGACATTTACTTTGATGGTCTTGTTACGTGACAGGAGATCAAAATGGATTATCCCACGGATATCACCCCAAACACTTAACATCACTTTGTAAGGGTGGAGATCTTGTTTTGGCACACTTCTTACGCCTCCCCTTTAGGTACCATTGCAGTTTGCGTGTATGTTGTGGTTAGGACCCATTTTTCATGCCCTGTTACCATTCTGTCCAGAAATTTCTCACGTCTGTGACGGTGATCAGTGAACTGTAGATGCCAACCCACTGTTGCTTCTTTTGAGGAATTAACGTATGGGGTACACATTTTCCCTATATTCGACACCTACCCAAGGTCCTACAAATAATGATGAACGGTCAAGTGAGTGACAGGGAGTTCGCTGGCCAGTTTTTCAACAGTTTGCACTGGATTTACCTCCACCGTTCCTCGCAGGGCATCTTTGTCCACCTGCACAGGTCTCCCTTTCTGTGGCTTATAGGTAAAGCTGATGTCCGTAAACCGAATCCTCTGGAAGCATCTCTGGCACTTCCGCGAATCTACAGTAACCTGACCATATATGGCATTGATGTGTTGTGCCACTGCGCTGGCTGGATGTCCCTGGTGAATTTCATACAGCATTATATGTCTTGTGTGGTCCTTCGACACTGCCATGATCAAACACAACCACACTTCCCAAATGTGGAATAGACCGTTCTCCTACACAATGTTGCACAATCAAGTGCCCTATATGACTCAGCTATGGCACGTGAGTAGAGTGGCGTCACTTGGCCTGGTTTTGGATTTAATCAGAATTTAATCTATTTCATAAAAGACTACGAGCCATATTATAAAACCCTAAACCGCGTGCTCGAGCTAACCTATAGAATATGGTATAGGAGGTCATAGTTAACTGTACTCTATACTGTGGCGCTCTATTTCACCCAGCCCCCGTGGCATATTTGCTAAAGAACATGGACCATTTCATGAAAGACTACGAGTTCGATTTAAGCTAACATAGCACACCTAACCTATAGAACATGCAATAGGAGGTTATAGTAGACTATTTTCCCCAGCACGCGTAGCATACTTGCTAAAGAACATGGACCATTTCATAAAATACCATGAGATCAATTTAAGCTAAGATAGCACACAAGGCTACGATAGTGCACCTTTTTCTCAGGCCGCGCTGATTGCAAAGAGTTAATTTCTCAGGGTTCTATGTTATGTGGTGTCATGAGAATCGTCCAGGTATGAGAAATTGAGCATCTCGTAGAACTTGATTTCAACTCCTATTTTATAAGAGTACGCCCTCTTTTTTCCAACCAATATGTAACATAGCAGAAATACGAAAGGCTATGACTACTTTTTTTCAACCTCTATGTAATATAGCTGAGATAACAGAGTACGGCCTCTTTTTTCAACCCCTGTTTTATAAAAGAGTACGACCTATGTAACATAGCAGAGATTACACAGGAATATAAGCTAGGTACGCCCTCCAACACTATGAAAGGCAACGACCCCTTTTTTCATCCCCTATTTAACGTAGCAAATATTACATAAAATACTACGAAACTCTTTTTCAACCTCTGCACAGCACCATAGCAGAGATTACACAGGCAACGGGTTTACAAGCACATAACAGAGATTACAACACATTTCCAAACCGCTATTTAACACAGCACAGAGGTTACGGTATTTTCACCCACACCTAGAGATTACACAAATACACAGGAATATATGCTAGTACACCAGTGCACGATACCAAGCTCTTTTTCAGCCCCTACACAGCACAGTTCTAGGCTATTTACGAAGCTCTTTTTGCAACCCTTACTTCCACCCCCACCTAGAGATTACACAAGTGCACAATATCAGAAATTACACAAATACACAGGAATATATGCTAGTTAACCTTACCGAAAAAACATGAAATAGGAGACTACGAGGCTCTTTTACATAGCAGCGATTACAACAGAAATCTGAAGTCAGTCTCTATACCACACCCTACAACCTAGGCAAACGTCAAATATTTTAACAGTGTATACCTCGTAAACGGCTAGACGTATTGAGATTCTGTTTTCATATTTGGTATGAGACCGTTGAACAGTATTTTCGAAAAAATTGGTGACCTCGAGCTCAAAGGTCAAGTATTTAACCCTGTATATCTCGTAAACGGCTAGACATATTGATATTTTGTTTTTACATTTGGTATGAGGGCGTTGAATACTACATGTGAAAAAAGTTGTAACCTCGAGGTCAAAGCTCAAATTTGAAGTTAGTTTTCTAACTTTGACCCCAGTGGTCGTGGAATAATGAAACTTATAATGCAGTGTATTTTAGTCACGGGAATGTTAAATATAAAAACTGCATGTTTCTACCTATTGCCGTTTTCGAGATATGGCGCTTCGAATGTTGTCGAATTTTGTTCTGTTGGCGCCAGAACAATGAAAACCTCAATTTATGTTATTTTCTTCATAGTTATGCTGATTTTGAAAACAACTTCTTTCTACCTATTATTGCTTCCAAGTTATGGTGGTTCGAATTTTGTCGAATTTTCGAATTTTAGACGCAGAATTGCGAAACTCGCAAATTATGTTATTCGGGTCGGTGATGCCGAATGTGAAATTTTCTTCTTTCTACCTATTGTCGGTTCCAAGATATGGCGGTTCGAATTTTATTGAATATTTCTCTTTTTGCGCTAGAACTATGAAAACCTCAAATTATGTTATTTTGTTCACAGTAATGCTGAATTTTAAAACAACTTCTTTCTACCTATTGTCGCTTCCAGTATATGGCGGTTTGAATTTTTTGAATTTTGACATTTTAGATGTCGAATTGAGACACTCACAGATTATATGTTATTAGGGTCGGTGATGCAGAATATGAAATTTGTATTTCTATACCACCTACCCTTTCCAGGATATGGCGGTTTGAATTTGTCGAATTTTGACATTTTAGACGCAGAATTGAGAAACTTAGAAATTATATGTTAATTGAGTCGGTAATGCAGAATGTGAAATTTATGTCTCTCTACCAGTTGTCGCTTCTATGATATGGCGGTTTGAATTTGTTGAATTTTTGAATTTTAGACGTAGAATTGAGGAACTTGCAGATTTGTGTTGGTAATGCAGAGTGTGACATTCGCTTTTTTCTATCACCTATCCTTTTCAAAATATAGCGGTTTAAATTTTGCTCTTTTGGTTCCAGAACTATAAAACTCGCAAATTATATGTTATTCGGATTGGTAATGCTTTCATAATATGGCAGTTTGATTGGAGACACTTGCAAATTGGCTCGGTAATGTTTGCTTCCACCTTAGTCTACACTCCTCTCTAGCCAAATTCGCAAAACCATGAATGCGTCTAACTGTCCATATTTTCGCCATGCTGCAGGAAAGCGGGGTAATTGTAATAATTACTCTATTCACAAGACTCGCTGAACTCATGTAAGCAATTACACACAAGAAATAATATTTTCTTTGTTCTTTGACGACAAGTACACGGTCGGTACAGCCTCTCAGCGCTATATTACATTGAAGATTACAAACCAACGTGGTGTTGGCGAAGGTATTAAATGTGAAATTCCACGCTATTTCCTTAGATTGTACTTTAATAACCTGCCCTTATAATTTAGTGGTTATGAATGTACTATATTTTTTATTTCGACAAATTATTCGTTTGCTGGGAGTATGCTTTAATGAGAATAATATTGGGCGAATATCGCTTGCACTGACATTGCACTACCAAAATATGACGTCGCTTTCGTCAGAACTATGAAACTTGTATTTTATATGTTATTTGTTTCGGTGATGCAGAATGTGGCATTTGCTTCGCAGACATGGCAGTTTGAATTGAGAAACTCACAAATTTGGGTTGGTGATGCAGAATGTGAAATTTGCTTCTCTCTACCTACTGCCACTTCCCAGAACTATGAAACAGCAAAACTACGTGTTAATATGGATCTAATATGAAATTTAAAACCGAGGTTATACGTACTTTGTGTATTGCATTCGGTAAAAGATTAAATACAATTAGAGAACGAAATGTGCACATAGCACGATTCAAAATTGAGATTACACAGGACTTATGTAACTGAACTTATTGAGCGTCAGAATTGAATGTGTGTATTATTTCGTAGCTGTCTTAGGACCTGCCGGAAGAGAGGTAATTAGATGTATGTAGGTAAGATTAATGTAAGACTCACACAAGAAATAATATTTTCTTTGTTCTTTGACGACGAATACAAGTTTGTTATAGCCTCTTAGCGCTATTTTATATTGAAGATTACAGCCCCGACGCGGTGTTGGAGGAGCAACAAAATGTGGAATTCCACGCTTTCCCCCTCAAATTGTACATTTGTTTGCTGGGAATATATGAGTCGATTGAATATTGTTTGCTTTCCTATGTGTGGCTTTAATTTTCCTTTTGGCCTCAAAATTGAGAAAACTCGTAAAACTTCTCTCGCTTCCGTAATATGGCTGTTTGAATTGATGAAGCAAAGATTACACATGTTTGGTTCCTGTAGTGTTTGTTACAGTCACTGATTAAATGTTTGCTGCTTTAATTAGCTAAATAAAACATACGAAATATGTGTGAGACGGCCTTCGACCTATGTTCTGTTACTTTGGAGGGACATTTAAGCATATAATTTAGTTGTAATGAAAAATTAATTGGGGGAATAGGGTAAAAAGTGAATACACTCCTCGTAAGCTGGTGTTTGATATTGAGAAAAGCGACATTGTTTAAGTAAAGAGCTCGTATTTGGTCAGAGAGACATTAGCACATAATTTTTGCGTGGTTATTGAAATAATGTTATACTGGAAAGAGAGAGCTTTCTCGCGAAGAAACTTGCACAGGTGTACATTAAATGTCTGTATTTCACGCTTTGCGACAACATGGATTACTTGTAGCATGTACTTTAGGAGAAAAGGACCAAGAACATTGCTTGCTTTCCTGTGCACTATGGTGGTTTGAATTTTGCCCTTTAGGTTTTAAAAATGAGAGAAACTTGCAAAACTTCTCTTGCTTTCATAATATGGTTGTTTGTATTGGTGAAACAGAAATTACACAGGGCTTCCACTGTAACGAAACTCGTCTGGAGCCTCAAAACCCTGAATGCGTCAATTATTCTAATAAGACGTACAAAATACTGTTTTTAAGTAGAATTTACACTAATATTAGATGTTTGTTGCTTTGAATGGATAAATAAAAACATACGAAACGTGTGTGAGACATCTTCCGACCCATGGTTTGTTACTTCGGAGGGACATTTTAGCAGGTAATTTTGGTAGAAAATAGTATTTTAAGTGTAATGTATTGTAGAAAAAATTAATAGGGGAGTTTAGAGGGTAAAAAGTATCAAATGTGAATACGCCGTCTCGTAAGCAGAGAGTTAGTGATTGTTATTGGGTGGAAGAAAGGTAATATTGTTTAAGTAAAGAGCCCGAATTTGGTGAAAGAGATATTAGAACATATTTTTTGAGGTGTTATTGAAATTCGAATAATGCCATATTGGAGAGAGCTTTCTCGGGAAGAAACTTGCACAAGTGTATATTAATGTTAATTAATTAAAAATGTTTGTATTTCAAGGAGAAAAGGGCGAATTTACATAGTTTCGACTACTTTAAAATATCTTTAGCATAATTTAGCCTCTGAGATGTAATTTGGTAAATAGACAAGCAGTGTTTGAAGTACTTTGAATAAAACGAAAGCTACTTGAAAAGCAAACTGACAAAAATGTGGTATATAGGAACGCTTGAACGGTTTTGCACCTCATTTATACGACATGAATTGATAAATTAGTACATGTCTTTCTTTCTATTCATAACTAAAATGCTGCAACTGGCTTTTATATTCACATCCTTATGACTTTATTGTTAGAGTCCTCTGCAATTGCTTGGCGTCTAATGACATTACCTGGTTTTTATAGACATACTTACGCATTTCCAAAAGGTAAAATATATATTTGAGGTAGCCAAGTAATATAGGCTAAGGAAATAGGGTGTTTTCATATTAAAGAGATATACTTTACCACTAACATTGCCGCGTGTAAAATCACGTTCTTTATTAGGTATTGAATAAATTTTAAAGAAGTGAACACTATGTAAATTATTTATTGATGTTAATAATTCATTAGATTTAGCGTATATGGCCCTATACACATCGCTTTTTAACTTATCTTCTAGGTCTTTCAGTTTTGCAGTAATTTCTTTTTTATTTTATCGTTATTAGAATTAAATTCTGTTATCAATATGAAATTTTTAATACTATTTTGCACCTCCCAAAGTTGAGTCACTGTAGGCATTAGAGCTATTGATGTTTCTACATTACGAACGTCATTAATGTCAGCATAGTTTTTAGATAAGTTATTAAGAGAATTAGTCACAGAAGTATATTTCGTTTCTAGATCACTAATTTGTTTCTGAATATCAGCAATCAGTGTGTTATGTGTTAGTGTTGTGTCCTCTAAACTTTTCAACATACTCTTTAACCCACTAACTATTTCATTAACACCATGAACAGAAATTAATTTTGAACGTCCTTGTATAGCTTCTTTAACTTCATCTTGAATGCTCGTCTACACTTCTTGTATACCGGAAAGATCTAACGTTGGAAGGAATGATATACTAGTTTGAACGTTTTGTAATTGAATCTTAATATTTTATATCACTTCAGGGAGGTTCTTTGTTGTTTCGATTAAAGTTTGAATATTACTTATTGTCTTTTTAATTGTTTCTACTTCTTGCGAAGTTGGAAGTGTGTTAATAGTTTCTTGGAGAGCAGTTAATTTCGATTTTATTTCATTTTCATTTGTAGCTGATAAACTTAAAGACTTACGTATACTCTCGATATCTGATTGTTTCGGTGTGTTCTTTTGAATTTCAATTAAATCACTTTGAACAGTGCTTATAACATGGTGAAGATTAATTAAATCTGTAGGAAGATTAAAACCTTCTAGTTTCTTATTTAATTTTGCAAGTGCTTCCTGTAAACTACTTACCTCAGTGGGAAAATTATTCACAACGGTCTGTGTAGATTCTTTACTTCAATTTTAATATTCGCGAGTTCTGATATGTTATTAATTATTGTTTCAAACTCACCGAGCTTTCTAATAATTTCCGATACATCACTATAAACAGGTAGGTTGGTTAGATCGTCATGGAGTTTATTTGACTCAACAGTAATAGTTTTAAATTCATTTTGTAGAGTGGAAATAACTTCTTGCCTCCTTTGAAGATCTTCTTGGGAGGGATTATTTTGAAGATAATTTTCTAATGCATTCACCGCTGTTTGAAAACAGTTAAATGTATTTTGTAACTCAGTAAGCTTTTATTCAAATTATTGACTAAATCTTGAGCAACAGTGTTTGTAATGAATTGATTCTTTATTAATTGTACTTCATTTTGAATTGTTGTTATAATATTTTGAAATTCTGTTAAACCATTTTTATTTTCCAGCTGTGAATACATAACAACACTGTTCAACTCATTATTAAGTTTTTGAAGTAGATCTAGTATATGTTGTTGCGTTTCTGTAATTTCCGTTTCAATATTTGAAGATAATGTATTTCGTAGAGCGTTGATTTCACCCTTTATTACTTTAATCCTTTGATCCAGTACTATTAATAGATTTTCATTAATATGAGAGGGAGCATCCGATAATGTTTCATGCTCATGCGACTTATATCGCGGGTATATGAATAGATCAGTAGGCATTATAAATAATAAACTATATTATAATAAAAAAATGTATTGTAAAAAATAAGTGGCTACTTTGCACTTGGTTATGAATCAAAAATAAAACATATCAAATAGAGACAGACTTTACAACTTTAATTAGTTTAATCTTATGAAACATTCCCTAATATAGAAAAAAATAAAACACTATAAACATGAATTAATCACGTATTACTCGAATATTTAGATAATAATATTACAGCAGTGTAAAATATAAAACAGTAAACAAACAATAATTAACATAAAACCAGAATAATTAATTTATAATTAACCTGCAATTACTTGCCAATCAATACACCAAATTAATTTACAACATAATCTTGTTAGCATAATAATAAAAAAGTTTTAAAAACATGCAGTGTGTGCTTTATTAATATTCAGAGAAGACATAAAACATAATAGCTAAAATAAATAATACAAAACTTACTTTTGAGGTGTGAGACGTATCATACTACTTGTGTGTGTGTGTGTGTGGGTGTGGGTGTTGAGTCTGATTTTGAGAGAGCAGTAAAATGTAAGCTTACAGGAAGATGACTTGCGGGTTTGTCTATAGAATATATTTATTTGTTTTCCATATATGATTTAGATTTAATAGATTATTATTATGTAATGATATTCTTTAAATGATGATAGGTTTGATCATAAAGGAATACTTACATGAAACTGTGTTAAAAAATCTTTTTTGAAAGTTCTAATTCAAATGTCACTTGCAACATTACAACGTTCAAATAAATACTTTAGTGAAAGAAATTTTATTGAAAGTCATTCAAACTTTTATGAAAAGAGTTATCTTAAAGAAAAGTTTATGAAAGTAATTTAATTACTTCAGAGAATATGATTTATTTAACAAATGTAATCAATCTTGAATATCTTTACTTCAAGAAAACTTAATTTATCCATATATTTCAGCAAAATTTTAATTATAACAAATCATTTTCTACTTAACAAATGTTATCAATCTTGAACAGTTTTACTTCAAGAAAACTTACTTTTTCATTACAAACTAATTTTACTAAATAATGTTTTAAAATCTTTTTTAGGTTTCTTCTAGTAAACCTTAATATTGAAAGTTATTTTTACTTACTCACAATTTTACCTGGATACATTTTTTAATAAATAAATGTTTCTGTAAGTTATTCATTTTTACTTTGAACAAATTTTAATTTTCACTTAAAGAATATTCTATCTATCTTATTTACTTAAATGAAAAAGCAATATTTTTCAGTTAAGGGATAAATGTACATTTTCTAAAGTAGAAAAGTAAGTTCAATATTTTTATCAGCTTAAAGTGGTATTTAAATTTTCTTTGAAGGAAAAGTAATTGTTGTTCCTTTCTTCTTATGTATTTTCATTGCTTCGTAAATAAAAAATCGAAAACTATACAGTAATAAAAATATTTAATACTCACGAAAGAAAATGTGTTTTAGTCTGAGTACTAAAACAATTTCGAATTTTATTTTGAACACATCTTCGACAACTTTCAGACATTGCAACGTTCTCCAGTATTTAAGTTGGAAACGCTATTCACATGGTGCTAGCATCCACTTCCATAGTTAAAGGTAAGTACAAGACTTTACTTTGACACTAAAATGTAATGGAGTAAGGGAAAAACAACTTTCAACATTTACATCTTTTACTTTATTTAGTTGAAACTACTTTTGAATCCGTTGCAGTTTTTTAGTACCTTTACAAAAGAATGCTGCATCAACTTATGATATTTGTTCAATTAGTCTATAAATATGAATTATGTACTTGGTGTTGCAACCATTTAAATATCCTATGATAATCCATTAAATTTTTGCTTAATCATTGACATTGTTTTGATAGCCTATTATTAGTTCTAGCATTTCACCTGGAAGTTTTATCTTACTACTCTATTGTTTCAATGTATCACTTAATTTTTATTGTTTTACATTTAAGTACTCAGACAAAATTTTTCTAACTGACTGACCCCTAATCATACACAAAAGACAGCACTATACTAACAAAAGCCAAGCGTTCCGTTTCGTGAAAATTTCCATTTCGAGCTCTGATGAAAAAACCCTTTCGGTAAGCCTACAGGCTAAGGTAGATCTCGAAGTATTTTTATTTTCAAAAATTTAAATCTCGCCTTATATGAGCGCTATCGAGAAACTATTTATTGGTTTTTTGATTATTCATCAAGAGCTGTTCAACGACACCCCACAAGACGTATATATATATATATATATATACATATATATATATATATAGCTGCTCTTAGTCTCGCTTTGTTTCGCTGGGAGCGCTGACCCCAGACCCCTGTAGTGGGTTCGCCCCCCAACTTCAGTGCTTTTGAGAGGATGCGCCTCCTTTATCTTAACCAAAATCTCCCTGCAGCACTACACCACCATGGTGTCCATCTGCACCCTCCCACGGGGGGCTGCGCTCCCAAAGGGGAGGCTTTCCCCATTTATTGTAACCTACTCTTGGTCATATACCTTCAAAGAAAATTTCGTTTCTCTACATTCAATGATTTGGAAATTGGGTTTTTGGGGCGGCCATTTTGGATCAAAGCTGATGACTTTATGAAAGTTTTCTTATATTGTCGTGACCTACTTGTGATGGTACACCTTCAAGTAAAATTTCATTTATCCAGCTCAAACGATGTACAAAATGGGATTTTGTGCGGCCATTTTGGATCCAAGATGGCGACTATTCCCAAATGTAATATTTCCCTAAACTACTCGTCATAATGCACCTTTATGCCAAATTTCGTTTCTCTAGTTCAAACGGTTTGAAAATTTTTTTTAGGTCCGCCATTTTGGATCTAAGATAGCGTTTTTAGATACATCATGTAATATTTTAGTAACATAAAAGTGATAGTGAACCGTGTTACTAAATTTGATATTTCTAGCTGCAGCCTATTCTATATATTCTATACAACAATGGGTTCGGCGGCCATTTTGGATCCAAGATGGCGACGTTTTCAATATTTCGTAACATTTTCTTGAACTACTAGTGACAATACACCTTTATGCCAAATTTCGTATTTCTAGCTCAAACGATATGGAAAATAGATTTATGCCATCGCAAATTTTTCTATTTTAGCGGTATGAAAGAAAGCAAAAATAGAGGTTTGGGATCATTGAAGTTTGTTTATCTTTATATGTACCGCTAGTAAGAGAAGTCCAACTACACAGATAAGAAATACCTTAAAATTTACATGAACACTCAATTTAAAAAAAAAACAACAAAAAAACAGAAGCAATATACGTCTACCATATTACCAATACAATTCCATTAGATTGTACAAACTATAAATAGGCAAACAGGGTCAAATACCCAGCCCCCGTGGTCCAGACGGGCAACGTCGCGAAATTTGAATTTGCAATGGATAATAATAACAGGGGCGGATTTCACATTTCAGCCCTGGCCTGGCCTCGCGGGCCACGTAAAGAGTTTCCAGACGCCTGGCCGAACAAAGGAAAATCCTGCAATGACCCGTTATACTACCCAAAAAATGAATCATTTTTAGGCAGTTGGCCAGGCCAAAAAATGAGATAAAAATATACCCCTGGATAGTAGGTACGAATTCGAAGTTCAGTCGTCGCGGCCAACTATCCTGACTAGTTTTCAAGGGTTCGCCTTAATTTCACAGGCGAATGTCGGGATGGTACCTTAAATAAGGCTCTGACCGATACCTAACATCCTGTATCTAGTACTAATTACTAACACCATCCTTGCCTGAGTCAAAGGTTATAAAAATTTTAAAAGAAAAAAGCCTCAACATTGCGGAATAGAAGTAACGCAACAATTCTCACAATCTCTTACTCATGGGATTTGGTGTATCCTCAGTCTTGGCTGGAATAATACAATTTAAGACCTGAATTTCGAAACATTCCGAGTATTTTTTTGTTTCAGGAAAAACAAAAGCAGTCCAAAAAACAGTATGTTATTCTATTCAGCTGAAATTATTAGGTAGATTTCGAAGAAAAATATACCTATTGAGATCGATACATAT
>JAGDQP010031606.1:0-21840 GCA_022664845.1 Lepisma saccharinum
TGTATGATTCATGGCCTTGTGATGATTAGAACGGTGACTAGAGGCATAAACGTGAAGGGTGACGATTTCCATAAAATCCCTGCCGTCGTCAAAAAATGGCGGCCATTTTTTAAAATTGCGGGAAAAGCTACAGTGGGATTTTAGGGGACTTTTAGTATGTTGTTCCTGACACATTTCCCTACTTCCTTTAAGTTTCAGCTTGTTACTAATTTGTTCCTTTCTTGGTCGCAAAATGGGCTATCTTTACTGGACTATAATGATGAAAGCAACCGGCAAAATGTTACTAACTGTGTATATCCTATAAACAGCAACCATACTGTGTTTTTGCCCATTTCTTCATCGTCCGCTTTCTGATTTCAACTTGTTTCTTCTCAACCATTATTCAACATCGAATACACCGTTGAACAGGTGAACATTTCGAAACATTTACAACGTTAAAATAACGTTTCGGTACTAACGTTTAATCCACGTATTAATAACGCATATGTGCTACTGGAGAACATAGTATATGACAAATGCACTTAGTCATCTCCATGTCCTAGCACTACAAATTCTACAGATGCATTATCTGTAATTACTGTTACATGATTATACGTTAAAAGTTTGCTATTCACAATATTATTTGAGTGGTTAAAGTTACAAAAATATGCAATCTTCGTACATTTACATTGCTTGGTTTCTACTATTATCTAATTCATTTCAATTTTCCAATAACTTCTACACCGTATTTTATTTATAGACTAAGTCGAAAATGAAGTTTCACATAACAGACCCTAATATAAAAGGAATCGGAATACCTGTGCTATCACGTAAATCAATAAGCATGTGATTAAACTATTTTATTTTTGTAAAATACATTATGAGGGTTTTCAGATAGTTTTATGTTATTATATTGTATGTTTATGTTCACTATGCCCAGTAAGTGAGTAATACTGTCACCTACCAGTTATGACACATTTGTGTTGGATATGGTTTATTTAATTTAACATATAGAGCATGATGTACTTTTGCAAATATTTTCTTGATCAAGATAAAATCCCAGTATAGTAGCTAATTGTAGAAAGAAGCGAGCATCTACTAATATATCCTTTTTTTACAATGGTCACAGATATTATTTTATGGGAGGGATGTATTTTAGTTGTAAATTAATAATTTTACGCCGCGATAAGAACATTCAAATTATGTAGTGGTATTTATGCATCTTCTAGGTACTGCCAACATGTAAGTGATGTTTTATCGTTGATGCGTATTACCTGATTAATTTTCAATATTCAGGTTAGCTTAGTTTATTAAAATCTCTTTGGGGTTGTTAATAATGATCCTTTGACCAATATTTTCACTCTGAGCGAACCTACCACTTGCAGAGTTTAAAACAAGGTTAGGAATACTTTTTTCTTTATTTTTAACATTTTTCGGATTTAACCCTATACCTTTACCCTATACAATTAATAAATTATTTTTCTTTCCATCGGTGTTACACCTTTCAGTCTAACTGTTTTATTCAGTTTTTAATTTAAGAAAAGTATTTGCATATTGTAAAAACAGTTATATATTGTGAAAACAATCTCCCTCTTTTGTTTCCAGGTTGTATTGACATATCTGGTGCTTCCACATTTCATATTTATAAAGGATTACGTACGTTTTTCTATAGCCTCCCATACCTCATCAATAAACAAGAAATCGGTAATGGCCCTTTCACTATCTTTATGTTTCCACTCGCCCTGTTCCAACGTATCCGCACAAATTCGGCGTAGTGGGAACATTACTTTTCCCTGTCTGCTTCACCGCAAGTCGAGGTGATAGAGATCGGTCGCTGGCAATATACTACACTTTATTAAACCTTAAAATTGATGTACTGGTGGACGATCTTTAGCAATGCAAATTTTAGTGGCGTGACCAACGAGAAACTTTAAATTAACAAGAATATGGGTAAGTAGAACCCGCGTATACATATCGTTTTTTCTCTTCATCTTTAACCTCATAGTAAAATTCACTGCATTAGTACGTCCATCGTACAATGCATCGCATGCATTCATTGGTTCTTTCATACATATAGGGTGTTCTTCCAAGACACTGAAATATTTTTCATTGCTCTTTTTTGTATACAATACCAAATTTCATGGACAATAAAACTGAAGGCATCCAGTCAATCAATATTCTTATAGTATTATCCTACCTTGTGTTCATAGTGATAATGTAATCATCAACGATTCGTTTATCGGGCTCAGTTGAAAAGACACATACGGCAGCCGTAATGGAAACACGCTTCGTATTTCCATACACGTTCATCACCAGTATCATCATTCTTATAATACCCATTTGTATCATAGAGAGAAACTCTGACCCGGTCCGCACTATGACTCTCACCTAATTTGCCTTCCTTTCAAATTTCTTTAAATAAAAATAAAATAGGCCAAAGATTTTTGTCAAGCAAAGCTAGAGCGATCAAAAAGAACAACAGTAAATACTTCGAATTACCAACAGGATGAATGAGAAAGAGGAAGGTCCAATTCACAATACGATCCCGACCAAGGAACGTCTGTGTCAAGCAAACTCTAAAAGGTTTCTCCTTTCGAGTTTATATTTCTCAATATATCTAACATTCAGGATGAATAAGTTCAAGCTGAATGTCAGAAAGAACTGTATATTGAAATGTCGATTCGGTCTGCCAAGCCTTTTAGCCCAGGTGTTTTCGAAATATACGTCTTACTTGCTAATTAGATTCACTGATTTACTAGAAGAGTAAAATATAGCAGGTTAATAGCAAACCCAGTTTGGTTCAACTTTAACAAATAACATTTATTGAAATAAGTTAACGAAAGTAATCCAACATATAAATAGATACAAACATATTTCAAATAACAAGGAAATAAATATAATTGTAATACTCAAAATAAACCACAGAATTCTCCTCATTTCCGGCCTGTGGATAGGAATCCCCGTCATTCCATTATCGGAGCATTCAAAACTCGAAATCAAAGATGACTTAAAATTGGCCAAAACATGTGTTATCAAACAGCACCCATGCAAAAACCAAATGGCGACTATTACTATTCAGAAACCGGTCCACGAAACTAGCAACCAAAGTCGAATCACTCAAATAAATGAACAAGTAACTGCACAACAGCATTTAACCACAAATTCCATGTAATTGCAGGAGACCTCCATTCCACTTACCGTGAACAATGAAAAACAAAATCACAGAATTAAACCATGTGTACACTTACGTTATTAACACATAAACTAAAGTTATATCGAGCAACAAATTTCAATTGTGTCCTGTTTCAAATAATTACGACTATAAACTATATTACAGGCGCTAGGTATGTTAATCGCCTCCAGACCCTCAAGGATTAACATTGGCCATTGTTTAAAATTCACACATGTATTTAATAAGGCCTATCTTATAATATTTACATCATGAATACAGAAATATATCGGGTGGTTTTTAAGTTCACATTTTTCCTCATTTTCGTGCAAACAGTATACTTTACCTCTATCATCACATTGTATCTTCTGCATAATATTTGGGGAGTAGTATTTTCCCAGAGTAATCTTGATTCATTTTGGTGATAAAAAATGAGGGAAGTTCTCTTTCTCTACTGGAAAGACAGATGCTTCACTCATTTTAGCTATAGCCATGGTTAGAAAGTTCAAACCGTCTTTAAATTTAAGGTTCTTGTATTCTATGACATATATTTTGCAACTAATCATTAACATTGATGTGTCACATTTGGTATCTACTATCTTAGGTGGCCCATTTGGTCTTAGAATAAAATGAGCGATACACACTATACTACTACATACTATAGTTTTAATATATGGACGTCTTTCTGCGAAATAATTTAGAAATTCTTAAATACAATTTCCCCCATAAAACACTTTTACTTTATTACCACAAAATGTACAATATACTTTATATTCGGTGTATACACATTCGTAACACATATGTTGGCCAACTACTAATTTGAGAATGTGTATTATCAACAATGAGTCTCTCATCTTGCCTGCGTTCTATGTCGTAAAATAAGAGGGTTGCTTTTGATACTTAATAATATTTCTACATGTTGGTAGTTTTAGATGGTTTATAAAACTCATATGTAGTCACTAATAGCATTATATTTTTACATGTTGTACAATAAGTGTCCCTACATATATGTCATTTTGGCTTTTTACTATATACGTTTTACTACACATGTTAAAAACTGTTAATTTATTCAAAATAAACTGATTATTCATTGAAATATGTGTACATACGAAATATTTTGAATCGACCTGTCTGCTGAATTACTTGTTAGACACTTACATTTAATGTGCTGATATACCAAATTCCTTCAAAACCTTCTTCTGGCGGGGGTGACCAGTGCATATACGATAAAATATGTACAACAACAACTTAACTCTGATATGTCATAAACGAACAATATAGCAGCAGTATAACATAACTCAAGACTGACAAAAACATGTTTTTGTGATATTGGATACTTCTACGTGCAAAACACTTTATCTCTTAAAACCAACAATAAGTTTCAGTTCGTCGTAACAATGCCCACATTTCAATGGAATTCACAATAAGGTAAATCGAGGAGCAATACTTATTTTATAGCAAACATATATAAAGGCTATTCACATTTTACCCAGAAAATTTTCGCTCAGTAAACGAAGTGGAAAACATCATATAAATAAATATTCAAAACGCTTCGTTGCATCTGGATGCTTCCAAAAGCATATAAGAATAATATTTGAAATACTAGTATTCGGAGAGGCATTTGAGTGATTCCATGCGAAATCATGCTGGTTATGTAGCACATAGTCTCCTATTATGATGAAATTCTGTACATTTATTCTTGGAAGGGTTCTCAGTTCCACGGTACAGGGTTCTATGCTACCTGTATCCAGAGTTACAGCGCTTCAAAGTTGGCAGGTTCTGTCAAGCACATTTTCTTTTATACATAATTACGTTGATTTTGCAATATAATACCATGAATACAACAAAGAGGAACACGAGATGCAGATATTGGAATTGCAGCATTGGAAAGAGCAGAAATGTTTCTATAGAATGACGTAATAAAATCAGCGGGTTCTAGGTGAGAAGTCCATTCGGATAGCACTTATTTTGTTTTAACGTCATTATATCTATAATTGCCGATGATCTTGCAACGTAACACCATGGATATCTCAGGAGGAACACCAGAGCCAGATGAGGGACTTGCACCATTGGAAAGAGCAAAACATTTCCTATAGAATGATGTAATAAAAATAGTCTGTTCTTGGTGGAAAGTCCATGTGCAAAGCACTTTTTTGTTTTTACATCATTATAGATAATGGTGTTGACCTTGCAACACAATACCACAAATATCTCAGAAGGAACACAAGATGCGGATATGGGACTTGGACCATTGAAAAGGGCAGAAAATATATTATTGAGTGACGTAATAAAAACAGTGAGATCTCAGTGGAAACTCCATCTGCAAAACATTTTCCTTTTTTTCTAACATATGTAGTATATTAAAATTTCGTTGTTTGGCCGGTTCTGCATGCTAAACGGTTAATCAGACAAACATGATCAATGTGGTTAACGACGTATGGAAGAGAAATGTTGAATAAACTATACCAATTAAAACCTTTCAATGTGTATTTACACTTTATGGATACTTCACTAACCGTTTATGAAGATATACATTTTAAAAATTATGTACAGTATGTTTGTGTCTGTACCAGGCTTCAATATGTACTCAAAATATTAAAGGTCTATGTCCAGAACAGTTTGAAAGGATGCTGGGGATGTTGTGGTTCAGTAGTAGAGTTCTATCTCTGATTCGTAGCGTTCTCCTTTCAATCCCTGCTTGTGTCACGAGGGAGTTTGTGGTGGATCAGGAGATCAAGAGATTGGGCTGGCCAAGCATGTTGGAAATGATATACTACTTGCTTCGCCAACATGTTATCCTCACTTTGCAGGACAGCGATAATATTCACACAGCTGCTTTCATGCAGAACTATGATGTAGCTCTCATCGCTCGTCAGGTACAACAGTTCCTCAGAAAAGCATGAGGGTCAAATCCAGTCCCTAATAACTCGTTTCAAAATGTTTGGCCAGTCCGATCTCTTGTTCTCAACCGGAGCGATTTCTAGTTATGGGCGATTTGAAGAACAAGTTTTATTAAGTGAACATCCAAACAAGTTAGGATCGAAAGACGAGCACAACAACAGTGGTATCTAACACACGAATGGAAATGTTTAGTGAAGTACTGATGCACACTGTTCTATGAATGAATTTGAACTTAAATTTTCTGTAGGCGTTTAAGCTACTTCGCTCAGACCAAATGGATGATGATGATGAGTTAATAGAATGAATAAAGTGGTGGAAAGGCCCATGAAACAAACGCACACGGAATTTGTTCAAAAAAACTCCCACGTGATACAAGCAGGGATTGAAAGGAGAACGCCACAAATCATAGATAGAACTCTACCACTGAACCACAACATCCTCAGTGTCCTTTCAATATCCTCACTGTCCTCAGTGTCCATGCTCTGGATATAGATGGACGACATTTGAGTATATTTTGTAGCCTGGTACAGAGACAAACATATTGAATATAATTTGTAAAATGTATGTTATCTTCATAAAGTGTTAGTAAAGTGTCTATATAGTATAAAAACACATTGAAAGGTTTTGATTGGAATTGCCTATCCAATATTTCTCTTCCATATGTCGTTAACTACATTGACATAAATTTTCATGTTTGTCCGATTAACGTTTTACCAATTATAACTAGCCACACAGAGAAATTTTAATATGCTATTTATGTTTTAACAAAAATAAAATGTTTTGCAGATGGACTTCCCACTGAGATCCCATTGTGTGTTTTACGTCACTCAATAATATATTTTCTGCCCTTTCCAATGATCCAAGTCCCATTTCCGCATCTGGTGCTCCTCCTGAGATATTCATGGTGTTATGTTGCAAAATCAACACCATTATTTATAATGATGTAAAAACAAAAAAAGTGTATTGTAGATGGACCTCCCTCCAAAAACCCACTGCTTATATCACATCATTCTATAGGAAATTTTCTGTTTTTTTTTTTCAATGGGGAAGTCCCGTCAGTATCTGGTGTTCCTCCTGAGATATTTATTGTGTTACGTTGCATAGTCATCGGCAATTAAATATAGATATAATGATGTAAAAACAAAAAAAGTGCTCTCTACGTGGACTTCTTACCAAGAACCCACTATTTTTGCTACGCCATTTTAGATAAAAATAGCGACTTTATTTTTTAACGTTTTCTTATATTTTGGTGACCTACTTGTGATGGTACACCTTCATATAAAATTTCATTTTTCTAGCTCGAACGGTGTTAAACATTGCGTTTTGGTGGCCATTTTGAATCCAAGATGACGGTTTGTCAAATTGTTTTACTATTTTTTTTTATAAGAGTCGTGATATTAAACCTTTATACCAAGTTTCGTGTCTATAGCTCAAAAGATGTTGAAAATGAATTTTTGTGTCCGCCATCTTGGATCAAGTATGGCGTCTTTTAATGCATTATCGTAGCTACCAATGATGATGTACCTTCATACCAAATTTATTTTCACCAGCTCCAACGGCTTAGACTGTGCACTCCATATAACAATAGGTTTGGCGGCCATTTTAGATACAAGATGGCGACTTTTTAAACATTTTGTAATATGTTTTGAATCTACTAGTGATCAGGCACCTTCGTACCAAATTTCGTGTCCCTTGCTCAAGCTGTGTAGAAAATGTATGTTTGGGTCCGCCATTTTCGATTCAAGATCGCGTCTTTGGAGACATTTGTAATATTAGCATAACCTACTAGTGATGTACGTTCGTACCGCATTTTATTTCAGTAGTCCGAGTGGTTTAGGTTCTGTATTATGTAAAACAATGGGTTTGGCGGCCACTTTAGATCCAAGTTGGCGACTTTTTAACAAAAAGTCGGTGTTATTCCTTTATCTATTCTTAGTCCTACACTCTCATAGGAAATTTGGTGTTTCTAGCTCCAGTAATTTGTCCTAAGAATTTTGATGAATCAGTCAGTGAGTGACCATGGGATTTTATAGTATGTGGACTCGCTTTGGTTCGTGGGAGCTGCGCTTCCAAATTTGTTTTTTGTTTTTTGAGTCTGCGCCCATTTTATCGTAACCATAATCTCTCTGTGGAACTGTGCCTACATGGTGAAGATCTGCCCCCTCTGGAGGGCTGCGTCCACATAGGTCTTTTTGTCCCTTTTATTGTAACCTACTCGTGATGGTACACAATGATACCAAATTTCATTTCTCTAGCTTCAGTGGTTTCAATATTGGATTTTTGGACGGTCATTTTTGGCACCAAATTAGCGACTTCTTAAAACGTTTTCTTATATTGTCGTGTCCTACTAATGATGGTACATCTTTATATAAAATTTCACTTCTCTAGGTCGAACAGTGTGAAATGTGGGTTTCTGGGCAGCCTTTTTGTATACAAGATGGTGACTTTCGCATAATATTGTAATATTTTCCTAAACTACTTGTGATAATACACCTTTATGCCAAATTTCGTATCTCTAGATTAAACAATGTAGAAAATGAATTTTGGATCCGCCATTTTGGATCCAATATGGTGTCTTTGGAGGCATTTTGTAATATTTTCTTAACCTTCTAGTGATAATGTACCATCATACTAAATTTCGTTTTACGAGCTGCAGCGGTTTAGACTATATAACAATGGGTATGGCGTTCAATTTCGATCCAAGATGGCTAATTTTTCAACATTTTGTAATATTTTTTTAATCTACTAGTGGTCATGTACCTTCATATTAAACTTCGTGTTTCTAGCTCAAAAGGTGTACAAAATAGAAGTCTGAAGTCCACCATTTTGGATTAAGGATGGCGTCTTTGAGAACATTTGGTAATATTTTCGTAACCTACAAGTTATATTTTAAACCCATACAAAATTTCATTTTAGTAGACCCAGAGGCTGTGTATTCTATAAAACAATGGGTTTGACAACCATTTTGGATCCAAGATGGTGACTTCTTTAAAAAAGTCGGATTTGTTCCTTTAACTACTCTTGATCATACACCTTCGCACCAAATTTGGTGTTTCTAGTTCCAGTAGTTTAGACTGGAAATTTTGATGATCAGTGAGTGATTGAGTAAAGATGGGTCTATAAATTATAAGGAAACGCTTTGATTCGCTAGGGACTCTGCCTTCAGGTGCCATGGGAACAGCGCTCCCAGCTTGTTTTTTGGAACATCGATCCCCTTTATCCTAACCAGAATATCTCTGGGGGACTGTGGCCCCATTGTGCAGATTTACCTCAACTCCCTGGCGGGACTCCCCATAGGGGAATTTTGCTCCATTTATTATAACCTACTCTTGGTCATAAACCTTCATACCAAATTTCGTTTCTTTAGCTTCAGTGATTTGAAAAATCGGTTTTTCAGCGGACAATTTAGGTTAAAGATGGTGACCTTTTTAATGATTCTTTATATTGTCGTGACCTACTCGTGATGGTACACATTCACATAAACTTCCATATTTCTAGGCCGAACAGTGCGGAAAATAGTTTGGGCGGTCATTTTGAATCCAAGATCGACTTTTCCAAAATATAATATTTTCCTAAACTACTTGCGATGATATATCTTTAAGCCAAGTTTCCTATCTAGCTCAAACGGTGTGAAAAATTAGTTTTTTGGTACCAAATTTTCGATCCAAGATGGCGTCTTTGGAGACATTTAGTATTATTTTCGTAACCTACTAGTGATAATGTACCTTCATACCAAATTTGGTGTTTCTAGCCCCAACGGTTTAGGCTGTATATTCTATACAAGAATGGGTATGGCGGCAATTTTGGATCCAAGATGGTGACTTTTTAAAAATGTAATCTATATATTAAAAAAAATTGCTAAAGCCTTGGACAGTCCGTCCGTCCGTCCGCCTTTACACTGGACCGATTTTTATCAAACTTTTTTAAAATATCCGGCTTAACACGTAGATGAGTTATCAATAAACCGCATTCCTCTCTGTCAAGCTTGAACTGAGGCAGAAGTGTTTGAGTGTTCTCCCCTATGTATTAATCTCACAAGCTTTGTCCAGTCCGTCTGACCGTTCTACTGGACCGATTTTTATCATTCTGTTTTTTTAAAATCAATATTCAGCATAACACGTAAATTAAGCATCAAGAAACCGCATAGCTCTCCGTCAAGTCTGAACTGAAGAAGAAGTGTTTGAGTGTTCTCCTTTTGTAGAGTCCGTCCGGTCGTTCTACAGGACCGAGTTTGATCATTCATTTATTTTAAATGTCCCGCTTAACATGTAAATGAGGCATCATGAAACCACATTCTTCTCCGTCAAGTCTCAACTGAAGGAGGAATGTATGAGTGTTCTCCCCTATGTATTCCTTTTGGGGAATATTTATCATATTTTTCACAAACTTTATCCAGTCCGTCCGGCCGTTCTACTGGATCGATTTTGATATTTTTTTAAGAAATATCCGGATTAACACGTAGATGAGCCATCACTAAATTGCATTCCTCTCCGTCAAGTCTCAACTGAAGGAGAAGTGTTAATTCAGAATGGCCGCTCAGAAAGGCCTTTTCGAAACCACTGAAACTAGAGAAACGAAATTTGGTATGAAGGTGTACCATCACGAGTAGACTACAATAAATGTATCAAAACTCATCTATGGGGTCGCAGGCCGCGGGGGTATTGGGGACAGTCCCTCGAAGAGTCTGGTTACGATAAAGGGGACGCAGCTCCCAAAACTACCGAAGTTAGGGGCGCAACTCTCCACAGGGAATAGAATATTGGTGACACCCCAATGACTGTTGCCAACATATTTTATTCACCCCGCACAATATTTTTTTTAAAATTTAAACGTGGATTGTTGTAAATAAAAATTGTGGATTGTTGTAGGTTCAATGTTTTAAATCATTATAGTAGTATTTGGCAGGAGTATTAGTAGTAGTATTATAGTTGTAGTTGTAGTGGTAGTAGTAATATTAGTTGTTGTTGTTGTAGGAATAGAAGTATTAGTAGTAGCAGTAGTAGTAATGGTGGTGGTGGTTGTAACAGATACAGCATATATGCTCCATGGAAGCGCAGACACCCAGAGATTATGATTACCATAAAGGGGGGCAGCTCCCAAAACTTACCAAGTTAAGCACGCAGTCCAGCACATGTAAGCGAGTATAGGTAACTGTCCCAATGAATGTTTCCAACATATTTTATTCACCCCGCACCAATGGGCGGGGACTTTAGCTTTAGTATTACAGTATTTTTTCATTTGAAAGCTCATTAAATATATTTTCATATGTAAAAAAAATGGGATGAGCCATCAAAGCACTAGGGAGAAATGCGAAATATTATAAATTACCCTGTAGAAAGTAAAGTTTAATCTTACACTGCTATCTTCATTTTTAATTTGAATTTTATTTACAGCCTTTAGGCATCTAAGGCTCAGGCCGGGATACGGTAGGGAAAAGGGTGTTGGAAGATGTCGGACAGGGGCTATAATGACTGTGCCAAACCATGCCTGCCGTGATTGAAGAAAATCCTGGAACGGTTCTGTGCTTCAATGATGGAAGGTGTTTCATGGAGTGTTGGAAAATTAAAAAGTATTATACAGATTTATTTAGATAACCAAACGGACAGGCCCACTTGCTATGAATTTTCGGGATAATTTTCAAAACTCAATTTTCAAAAATTGCATAAATGTCGGATTCTCGGAAACATATTCAAAAACACAAAATTTTCTTTAAAAAAATATTAAAAAATTTCGGATTTTGAGGAACATTTTCAAAAACACAATTTTCTTTAAAAAAATAAAAAAATTGTCGGGAAATGTTTAAAAACAGTTTCGTAAAACGTTCAGTCACCCAGCGGCTTTTACTGGACCAATTTGAGTGATTTTTCTTTTCTAAACTGTTCCTAATTACGCCTAGATATGTAATGAAGCATTCGCATTCTTCTCCACTTTATCAACTTTGAATAAAACAGAATCTTATTTTCCTCCCTAGGTATTTCTTATGAGAATCTTTTCTGTAGAAGCGTTGTCCAGTCGCCCAGCCATTTCTGCTGAACCGATTTTCATGAATGTTTATTTTTTTAATTTTCGTATTTACACACAAATATGTTATGAAGCGGTCATGTGTCTCGAGCCCGAGGCCTTGGCTTAGCATTCGGGAGGCCTTGGATAGAGTTTCAGCGGCCGACTATTCTGAGAGAGGTTTCTCTAGGGGTTTTCCTGTCACACCAGGCTAATTCCGGAATGGTACTTTCAAACTAGGCCCTGACCGACACCTTCCCGCTTCCCTTCCCCTCCCCAAACCGGCCTGGGCCTTAGATGCTTTAAGGTCATAAATAAAATTAAAAAACCTAGGTATGTTACGAACCATTCACATCCCTCTCCTTCTAGATGTTCTTGCGGAGCCGCGCACACACTAGTCGAGTGCACTCTGTTAATCCTTTCTTGAACTATCGTATAAAGAGCGCTCGGACCCCGCTCTGTTTCGACTGGTTCCGTGGTGTATTCGGTAACGTTTTGGATTTCGGTACTAAAGGTACTCGGTTCGATCCCGAATCTTGCAAAAATATTTTCTGACCGTTTTCAAGGAACGTCAAGTTTCCTTTGCTTATCTATATTTAAAATAGTTTCAAAATCTTTTCTCCATTAGTAGGTAAAAATGTGGAAGCTAACCCAGAAGAACTTTCATTGATTATTTTTTTATATAGAAGATTGGTATCCGTCATTGCATTCTAGAAAATCATATTCTATTGGTTTGCCAGCCTGTATCTTCTCAGAAACTGATATCATCACTGACACTTACGGAAAGGATATTACATTGTCTGAACTATTTCCATATTCCTCTGGGTCAGTAGTTTAACATGCTAAATTCAAAAGTTTTGATTGGCCTCCTGGAAGATCAAAATCCTACTTCAGGGTAAATTCTTTAATTACTGAAGATGAAACTAAAATTCTACAATTCCCGTTGAATTTTGGACAGTTTAGGCACGAGCGGCTTATCACCATATATTCTAGAACTGAAAGAAGGAGGATCTATGGCGATGTTTTGGAGGAACTTAACGAAGAACAAGGCTTACATAATGGTATGAGATTAATTCTTCACAAAATATGTGATAACTTCTTAGATCTACAAATTACAACTGACGTTAATGTTGACTAAAGAGTACTTCTTCCTCGCTTTCATTTATCGCCATCTGACTCTACTTTTCCATTTTCTTAAAAAACAATTCAGTTTACAATTCAATTTGCATTCTGTATGACAATAAATGAGACTACAGAGCCCTCACCCTCAATATTGTAAGCATATATTTGCCTGAAACTCTTTTCAGTCATTGCCGGTTGTATGCAACACTATCGTGTGCTAGATCTTTTGAGAATGTAAAAACTGAACTAAAACCAATAGATCAACGCACCGCCAACGTTGTTTGGAAAAAAGTTTTGTAAATTTAATGAGTATTTATTTTTTTTTGTTCTATAATACTTACAGATTTATGATATTGTTTTCTCTTCTGTGTTTGTTCTTTATTTTTGCAATATTCTTCTTTTCTAATACTCCATTAGCTCTCTTTATATCTATCCAATTCCCTTATTTTAAAATGCTGCGGAGCAGCACTGGTACACTAGTATTTTCTTAAACTACTCTTGATAATACACTTTTATGACAAATTTCGTATCTATAGCTAAAACTGTGTGGAAATGGATCCATCATGGTTAGAATGTCAAAATATGTGTACATGCAAATTTTGGCAACTCGAGAGCAATTACTTTGGGAGAGATAATAGTCAGATTCTGGTTCTGCAGAGTGAAGTAAATTATATTTGTAAAATCGCCAAGGGAATGGAAAGCAAATAGATAGTAATGGGTACTGGGTAAAAGGCGCTATCTGTTCGAGAGTATGTGCTACACGGCCGCCATCTTAAAATCCGCCATATTGAATCTCGTTTGATTTTCTTAAATGACCAGGGGGTCGTGTAATATGTTATTCTGGGCTAGAATTTTCCGGGAAACACGTTTCTGAAGTCAGTTTTGCCGTAAATGTATTTTTGTGAGAGATAATTGTGTCTGACATTAGTATCGGCTAAAGATGCAGTAGCCTGAAAATACCAATTTTGTTTTGAAATAATGAATGAATTGAAACCTAAATGCATACAAATTGTTCCTGAGTATATTCCCATTTCGAAATACACTTAGTTTACAATTCCTTTATTATATCAAAACATTTTTTTCAGGCTATTGCATCATTAGCTCATACTAAAATCAGACACAATTATCTCTCACAAAAATATATTTACGGCAAAACGGTACTCAGAAACGTGTTTCCCGTAAGATACTAGTCCAGAATTACATATTGCACGACCCCCTTCCTTTTTAAGAAAACCAATCGAGATTCAATATGGCGGACTTCAAGATGGAGGCCGTGAAGGACATACCCTCCAACAGGCAGCGTCATCCACTGAGTACCTATTACTATGTATCTTAATTCCATTTCCTTCACCATTTTACAAATATAAGAGTATTTTCACACCTTTTCTTCACTCCTCGGAAACAAGAACCTGACTATTATGTCCCGGCGTCGGGAAGTGGCGCCCCTATCGACCAGTCAGTTTTACTGGCTGCAATCAGCCCTGGCAGGTGCCAACATCGTTGCTGCTTATTGGAAGTCCAACAACACGGCCAGAGTGCTTCTCTGTTGAGAATATTTACTTCCCACTTGCGTAGGGGATTGGTGACCTCATTGCAGGTCTACGGACTGCAACGTGATGAAACCATCACATAGCCCGAGCAGCAGACCATCGCTGCTCGTATACAGCGTAGGGAATTTGCGACCCCATCGTCCAGCCGGCTTATGCTGGTTGCAATCTGCTCTAGTAGCTAAACACCTACGCTGCTTGAAAGGAGGACCAGCAGAGAGGAGTTTCAATTACTTTCACCTCATTTTGCATCCACTGATGATTCAATATTTCATCTCCTCTTGTGCTGCGACTTGCGCCTCCACGCAATGACAAGGGATGTGCCAGGATGTACGTGCATTGACGCTGGCCCCTCGGACCCGAGGAAAGGGGGCGGAACCATTAGTTAGCGAATGGCTCTTAACAGCAGATTCTTGGATGGTATAGCTCGTTGAGGCTGGGAAGTGTGCCACTGGGGAGATCTTCGGACCTTTGGTCTCGCCAACACTCTGGGGGAGTGGGTGTCCCAAGTATCCATCAGTCGGGAGTGCAAGTGATTTCGACTCCAAGTCATTAGACTTCACCTCGATTTCCAGCTTGCTGACAAGGGTAATGAGGGTAGTACCCGGCAGCCTCGTTGGCTCCTCAGAACGAAGACGGAGAAGTGTGGGCATTTACGGCTTTCATTCTTTATGGCTCCAAAACATCCTAATAAATCGCCTTCGCAGAAGAGAAAGTCACTGACGCAAGTAGAAAGCGCATACAGCTAATGAATCAACCAGTGACAAAGAAGAGAGAATAGAAGTAGAGGAACAGACAAGTATCGTACCGAATATCACGCGATATCTTGTAATTAAAGAGAAGAGTGAAACAGAAAATACAGGTGGTTTGAAGGGATTATCCCCTTTCATGATTCAAAGACAACTTGCTCATGTTGCAGGCGAGCTAAAACATGTTAAAAAGCTTCGCAACGGCACTTTGTTAATGGAGACGTCTAGCGATAAACAAACAACTAATCTCCTGAAATTGAAGTCACTAAGTCAGTTTCAAGTTCAAGTTGAACCACACCGTCAACTGAATTTTAGTCATGACGTAATTTCTTGTTGGGACTTGCAAGATGTCCCTGAAGAGAAGATTAAGAATGAACTTTCCAGCCAAGGTGTCGTCAATGTTAGACGCATTAAAACTAGAAAGAGTGGCGAACTCCAACCTACGGTGTCGCTAATTTTGACTTTTGCCACCCCACAGCTCCCCAAGGACGTGAAGGAAGCTATTGCTTACCTGTCTGTCCGCATATGCCGAGTCCGCTCCGCTGTTTTAAATTTCAGAACTATGGACACACCAGCACGTCGTGTAAGGCGACCTCTGCTGTATGTGCAATATGCGGTACCAGTAGCCATGGTGGGGAACCTTGCACGTCACTGAAACCTCAGTGTGTTAATTGCAAGGTTGATCACACGACCTGGTCGGGTTACTGTCCGGTATTTAAAGAGGAAAAACGAATTAGAGAACTGATGGTCATAGAGAAAATATCTGCTGATGATGCAACACGTCGAGTAAGGGAGTCTCAACGTACCCTTCCATCTGGTGCGTTTTCAACAGTAGCAGTACGACTAAAAGTTAAAACTGTCTCCTTTGGCACTCAGACAGTTAATATGTCAACCCAAACTGAGGGACCTTAAGCTGACAAATCTCCTAAATCTCACCAAACCTCAATATCTCCTCAAACTACGCCGAGGCATACTGAAAAAGAAATCGCCCCTAGGGAATATTCTAGGATTCCACGAACTGTACCTAGTGTTCGTGCTGGTACAATTTCTAAACCGACTCGTATGTCTCCAGTAATGCCGAGCATAAAACGGCTCACTAACGTTCTAGCTACTCAATTAACCAATTAATTAACAGGCTCCACCTGCGCTGAACGAGCCGAGTTCATCCCTAACATCAGATATGATTGAGGACGATCTGATGGACTCGGAATTTATTGTAGTTGAAAAGAGAGGGAAAATTAATAACCTAGACTTAAAAGGTGATATTTTTCTTGATCTTCATCACAATGGCTATGCTCCAATGGAATCTTAACAGATTTCATTCCCAATATGAAGAACTGCAATTCTTGCTATCAGATCTTTCCTCTGTTGTAGTTTGCTTTCAGGAAACAAAGTTTAAAACAACTGAATATGTGATGTTGAAGAACTATACCCTATATCGCACAGATTTTCCAACTGATGGTCGCGCATGTGGTACTTATATTCGCGGTCGAATAGTTGAATCTTTTATTGACGCTTCAAACTTAGCTTTATTAAATACTGGTTCTAACACGTATTTTAGTTCGGCAAGTGGCACATACTCCAGTGCAGTTCTTGCACCCACGCTGGCATGGTTTGTTCATGACGATCTATGTGGTAGTGACTACTTCCCAGTAATTTTAGACTTTTAAACCTCTATCAAGCACCACGAAAGTTACCGCATAGGCATCTGAAGCGTGCTGATTTGACTAAATATGAAACTCGTATCCAACTAGTTGATCAAGGAGATTTGCATCTGAATTATTCGGTTGAGTACTTAAACTGTGAAAATTTGGGAGCTGCCAGATGTTTCATTCCACAGTCTGGCCGAACGTCACGTCGGCGTTCTGTTCCCTGGTGGAACGATGAGCTCGAACTAGCACGGCGACGGCGCAGTCGCGCTCTAAGGGTATTAAATCAATATCCTACAGCTGCAAATTTAAATGCAGTTCGACAGTCACAAGTAAATATTCGACGTGTAATGAAACAAACTCGGCGTTCATCCTCTCGTGAATACGTTTCTTCCATTAATTTACCAACGCCAATTCGAGACTAAAGTAAATTCAATATATTAATAAAAAGAATAAGAGAATAAGAATTATCTCTATATTAAGAATGGATGTATTGATCGAGACAAATGCAGTCCTTTGAAGTATCGTACTCTCTAAACTAGATTTGTACCATAAAAATAACTTATGCAAATTATAACCATATTTTATTCTCGTGACGAAATCCATTCGACCTAAGTGCCTTGAGAATCTGTAAATCCTCATCTCTTGGAACTACTGCGAAATGTTCACATCTTGCTATACAATTATATTTGACACACGTCATATTAACATTTTCAAACATACTATGTGTTTCGGTTTCTACATTTACAGTTTGTCTGAAAAGCACATTCCGCCAATTTGGTATTCTTTTGCTTAATCCGTCTCGACCTAACATAGCGATCTGTTTGTTTAGAGCTAAATTGTGAAATTGGATTGTGTGTATTATATCATTAACTGTTAATGCCACACTTACTGTACCAATGATATATATTACAGTATCATTAATTAAACATAATATCTGTACCTCCGGTTTGAATGAGCCAACTAAATTAAGCACAGATAGCATAGATAATAAAAGAAAATTTAGAGCGATTCTAGTTTGGATGCTGCAATTTAGATTCTCCCCATTTAGTTTTGTTTGAATCTTTATATCATCATTATTTTCATCGTTTTGCTCTGTATCCGGTAAAATCGTCATATTGTCGTCGGGAAAAACAGAAGTAATGACTCGTAAGGTTTGTATAGCCATTTCTGTCAATGTTCTTTAGCTTGTATTCATTAATTTATTGTTGGAGGCTTTTGTAAAACAAACCCGAGACCAGTGTCCAATCCTGTTGCACTTGTGACAAATAGCTGATCGTGCTGGACATTTAGATAGATCTAAGTGAAATAATCCACATTTCCTGCAGTTGGATTTATCACTTAGTAAATGATGAAATTGGTTTGAGAAAGTTTATTTGGAATTGTATTTGTTGTTTGGATCTTACTTGAAAACAATTATCTGATCAGACTGTATTTGATCTGAAGTATTTTGAATCCTTCTCTACTTGCTCCTCTATATCAATAATATCTTTGCACGTTGTAGGTCCAACTTTGCATTGGTCAATAGTCTATTTCTTGTACATTCGTCATAAACCCCAATTACAATTTGATATCTTATCATGTCATCTAAACTTTCTCCAAACTTACATTTATTGGCCTGTTTTCTTAGGACCATTACGAAATCTTTTGCTGATTGAAATTCTTTTTCCTTAATAGAATGGAATTTATAGCGATCTACAACAATATTCGACTTTGATTCGTAATATCCTAAGAACTTTTTAGAAATTACCTCAAACGTCTGTTCTTTGACCAAATCAGGCACACATAAATCTCTTAAGATTGTGCACAGCTCATGACCTATAGATGAGAGAAACAACATAACCTTTTTCTGAGTAGTTATCTCGTTCATTTCACAGTATGTACTAAACTGCTCTAAGTAAACAGTGACGCTCATTGTATCCGCATCAAATTTCTCAAAATTGGGCAGATGTGAGGTCGCAACAGATGCCATTTCAAACTGCGCCAATTAAAGTAAATTCAATATATTAATAAAAAGAATAAGAGAATAAGAATTATCTCTATATTAAGAATGGACGTATTGATCGAGACAAATGCAGTCCTTTGAAGTATCGCATTCTCTAAACTAGATTTGTACCACAAAAATGACTTATGCAAATTATAACCATATTTTATTGTCGTGACGAAATCCATTCGACCAAAGTGTCTTGAGAGCCTTAAGTCCTCATCTGTTGGAACTACTGCCAAATGCCCACATCTTGCTATACAATTATATTTGACACACATCATACTAACATTTTCATCCACACCATATGTATCTTATTTTTCTGAAATGATGAATTCATATTTAAACATCAAAATTCAGCTGTTAACCATAATTATCAAGTTAATATCGTCCACAGATAATTCTCTTGTCATATATTTTCTTTAGACTAAACAATGTCAATGCCATCGAAAAAAACCTGGAACAACAGTAAAACAATTATACTCTTTTTTCTAAAATGAAAGAAACAAGAACAAACAATATAATAATGAAGTAGTCTCGAAACGAATAAACCGTGTCACCAGATGACGTCGTGAGATATATTTCATATCATATCATCCACCCTTTCTCCCTGAAAACCATGAGAGTGGATGCGAGAAAACACCAAAGACACCATTATTTAACAATCATCAACTGGCTTTACAAACATCTGCATAAGGAAAAAAACACTACACTCACATTTAACTTATTCACCAGATATAGCACCATTAAAATCGTAAAATCATTCCATTGCCATTTTATCTTCAATATTTCCATAAACCAACACAACTTCATTTACTTATGTACTGACCATATAGTAATCATCATCTTTAATCACCATAAAAATAGTTATGATTAACCTTGATCTTGTTAAACCATTAATTCTTCTCTTCTTAAAATGATAACACTTCTTTTTTAAAAAAACGCTCATTTTTCTTTCATAAACATTTAAAAATCACCATAATTAAAAATTATATTCTCTTTATTTTAGAGACGGTGGGAACGGGTCAGACGTTTGCAAGACAACTGTCGCTCCGAGCGATTGACTGCTCTGAAGCACAATAATGTCTTGCGTACTGACCCTGAAGAGATAGGTAATCTTCTTGGAGCAGCCTTTGCAGCAATATTCAGCTCTCAGCACTATAGTGCTAATTTCGTAAACATTAAGCGACAAGAAGAGAAAATACCTCTACGCTTCCACTCTAATAATTTGGAACAATATAATGTCTCTTTCACCGAGTGAGAACTTGAAACTGCCTTGCGGTATGTTAGAAACACATCCTCTGGACTGGATGATGTACATTATGAAATGCCTCAACACCATCCCTTCCAAGGACATGTCTTCTTCCTAAACCTCTGTAATCAGATCTGGAGGAATAGATCCTGCCTGCTAGTTGGCGAGAAGCTATTGTAATTCCCATTCTGAAACCTGAGAAAGATAAACTAGACCCCACAACCGACCCATTGCTCTCACTAGCTGCGTATGCAAGCAATTTGAGAGAATGATAAACCGCCGACTAATGTGGTACTTGGAGCATAACAACTTGCTTTCAAATGCTCAGTGTGGGTTACGTCAATATCGATCTAATGTTGACCAACTGGTCAGGTTAGGGTCTATTGTTCAGAACGCATTCCTCCGGAACGAACACGTTCTTACTGTTCGATTTAGAAAAGGTCTATGATACCACCTGGAGATATGGTATATTACGCCAGCGTCATGACTGGGGTATTAGGGGCCACATGGCTCATTTTATTTCTAATTTTCTTAGCGATCGCTATTTTCGTGTCCGTGTTGGTTATCGTTTCTCAGAGCGTTATTTACAGGAGAATGGCGTTCCACCTGGGAGTGTGCTGAGCGTAACACTGTTCGCTGTTGCGGTGAATAGTGTTATTGCTTGTATTCGCTCTCCTGTGCAAGGTCTTTTATATGTTGACGACCCGACGATTTTCTGTAAATCTGCAAATATCAACCTCGCATCTTCGTAGATCCAGTTGACCCTAAACCATCTTGTTGAGTGGTTACACCAGACTCGCTTTCGTTTTTCACCCACGAAGACAGTCAGTGTGCACTTCTACCGTAAACGAAATTGTTTTGTGGATCCTGATCTGTTTCTTGGAGACAGACAACTGCAGTTCGTCGAGGAAGTGCGATATCTTGGTCTGATCTTCGATAAAAAGTTAAATTGGCGTAGTCACCTTCGCCAAATTAAGATTTCCTCTACCAGAACTCTGAATTTGTTACGTGTCCAAGTCATCCCACTTGGGGTACTGATCGTGCAACCTTGTTGCGCCTTTATCGCACACTAATTTTATCTAAGCTTAATTATGGTTGTCACGCTTATTACTCTGCACGATTTTCTGCCTTACATATACTCGACAGTGTCCATTATGTTGGAATTCGACACTCCACTGGCGCGTATCGCACAAGCCCAGTCACCAGTCTTTGTGTCGATGCCGCCGAACCTCCGCTCGAGATTCACCGGATGTACCATGTGCTGAGTTACTTTTCTAAGGTATCATCTTTTGTTGGACATCCAGCACATATCATAATGAACCTGGTACAGTGGGGACTTTATGAACGCCGTGGTCACGCTACCCGACCACTTGGCATTCGAGCATCTGAGTTGTTGGTGAATCTGGATGCAGATGGTCGAACTGTCAGCCGTGTCCGCTTCTGTCTCCGTCCTCCATGGACACTTGTTCGTCCTCGGACTGATATCTC
>JAGDQP010031608.1:0-21839 GCA_022664845.1 Lepisma saccharinum
CTACTCTTAAAACACTTGAAAACATGAAGGAACATTTAGCAGTTTTAAGAGGCTTCATCATTCCTGTCTCTTAAAGATAGTTAAAAATGACGAGCAAAAATATTTTGGAGTGGTCCCAATAATATTTAAGAGTATCAATTGTATGAATTAACCCACGATTTCAATGTGTTTGTTTTCGATAAGAAATTTGAACACGTGGGTCAATACGTCATACTTTATGGACTTTCAAATTCCTCCATTAAATGAAGCAGTTTCAAAATCTTATATAGTTCATTGGTGGGTGCTAACGAATATTATTGGACCGCTTTTGAAAATTTCAATATTGTTCATTTCCTCACTGTTTTAAAACGCCTCTTAAATCCCCTATGATTAATATCAAACCCTACAATTCAATAGTTGCTCAGAAAGGTGAGCTGTGGAAATTTTTGAAATAGTGGTACCTATGAGTACCCCCCATTCAACCTACTAAATAAAACTAATCTATGGAGAACAAAAATAAAATGTATGTTCTCAGGGGAGGAGCCTACTACACAATTTATCGAATTCGCGGAGAATTAGTGAGGTGAAAATACCTGTCAAAAAGGTTGATGGGAGTACTTAAGTAAACTCATACGGTTGTTTTATTATTCGTCAACCAATTTTGCTTTGACGTATGTTATTTAATGCGAAACACAAATATTTTACCATGATTTAGTGAGGTATAATTAGCATAACTTTAATTAATTAATGAACAACTAATTATACTATTTACTATGCTGACCTATAATTTTTACATAAGAAGCACATTATCTTTCTAAAACAACTACAATGACGGTGATACCTGATTAAGTGGCCTCGGGATTATAACAACAATATTTTTAATTCAGTTCGACCATTCTGGCAATATTTTCTCCTCGCGAATGACATAATGAGAACAAAGACCGCTTCGTATATTATTCTGATGAAGCACACTATCTGGGCCTGGGTAAGAAATAGATATCATGAATTTTCACAATGGTTTTAATTTATCTTATATTTATTTACAAGTCAGTTCGACAGCTATGGTCTACGTCGATCACATGTCTGAGGGATACCAGATCCCTCGGTGAGCACTCTTTCGGGGCAAAAAAAAATATGAACAAGCAAGAAGTGGGTTTAAATGGAAATGCTGTCATCATCAGTTCATTCCCGGTACACAACACCAATCCAAAATTGCACCTTCGGGTAGGAAAGAACAGCGCAAACCTTACAGTTCCTCTGTATTGTCTAGTTCCGAGTTCTGTAGCCGCGAAGAAGGAGTCGTAGCGTGATTATGGATGGGGAATCTTTTTTCACTAGCCAATACGAGATAGGAATGCAACGCACGAGTTCTTGATGATTGCTTGTGCACTTCCCACTTCACCCTGCGCGCTAGCCAAGGCCAATCTCAGAGGACTACATAACTCGGAACGGCACAATTCAGACCTGAGAATTCATCTCCATGGAAGAAATGCAATTGGAGTTGGTAATTCATACCAATGAAAAAAAGCTTTCAGAAGTAAGAAACCGTAATTCAAATTTCCAACCAAGAACGAAGTACTAGGATTGAAACATCTGTGAATTAATTTGACACTAAAAATACCATATATAGAATGTATTAGTAGTAATTATTCACTAAAAATAGTACCGACAATGTAGTTAACAGACTGTAAACATTTCAACAAAATGTACATATTAATAAACATATCCATAAATAGATTTAAGAATTGCTTATTTCGCAAAATTTTTCTTTTTAAATGCACAGAGAAACACTATAATTTTAGAATCGCCGAATTTCGTCGTTGCAACGAAAATAATTGGTTATTAAAATGAAAAATACAACTCTTCTAAATAAACATCGAAAAAAAACTTATTTTAGAGAAAAAATAACTGCCCACCGAAAACAATATTTGGAAATTATATATTTTGAAAATATAGCCATTATAGTTTGTATCTATTAATTTAAAACAAGGCAGAAGAAGGTAAATTTAGAACAAGTGTTACTGACAACTACAAACAGAAACTAGTATACAGAACTATAACACAGTAAGAATAAAATAAAACAATGTTGATAGTAAAATAAGATGCTTTGGGATTTCCTAAACCCCCACCTCTCCCGTTACAGGTTAACTGCATTTTTGTCCGCTTACGTATAGTACGGGTGGCTGGCTTTCTCCCTGCAGAAAGCGGTCCAACCTACCTACTACAGGCAAAACTAGAGAATCGCGCGCGTCCTTATCGTAGTGCTATCTATCTCTTTAGTATGTATGTGGACAAACGTACACCTGACGCAATGCAATTCAGCTGTGACGAGTCTTCAACAATTGCGCCTACGATCACATGATTCATGTATGACGTCATTAATATAGTTTACAAGAACAGCGCTCACGGATGGCTTCACTATTCATAAACAACGAATACACATATACACATTTAGAAATTCAATGTCACAGTACGAGGAATACCAGACGGAAAATTAACATACGGCGGTGAGGTAATCGGCTAAGTTTTGTTACATAAAAATACATACTTTTATTGTTAGCACATTAAAAAAAAAAATCTAGTGAAACAGCACAAAATGAACGTATCTTAAACACACCACCACAAATTCCCCAAAATCTTAATGTAAAAAAAAAACTGTTTTGGAATTAATGCATAAAATAGGCATACGGAAAACTTTTCATTTGGCTGCTTCAAGGTTTATTGAATAATATTTGTTTATAGGCTACCTGTCTGCAAATTTAAGCTGGTTTGTGTGGCACCATACTGAAAACTGGAAGCTTCTGCTCTACGAAACAGTGCTCTCAGTTGATAGGAAACAGTTCTCTATACCTGGATCACACATGCAAATGCTAAAACATACAAACCCTGAAATACGCTTGAAAAATACAAAGTATCAAGAACCATGTAAAATGATCGAGTTCTGAAGAGTGAACGCGGTGAAATGGATTATATGTGACACCTCTTCAAATATGGATTCCAGACTACATATGATACAAAGCATCATTATGTTTTAATAAATGACGTTGTCCAGAGAGTTTCGGAAGCTATTGTAGATGACTTCGGCCCATCTCAATTCTATGAGCTGTTGAGTTAATAAAATCCACAAATATCCACGCTCCAGCCGAGATTCGAACCCAGAACATTGGAGACGTTGTCCCCAGTGGTCGAAGTGAGGCAGTATGCACCGGTATGGCATACCGGCTCTGGTTTCTGGGAGCTACACGCATACCGTTACTGAAACACATGCGATATTGTTTTTTATATCAATTTCTGATTTGTCTAGGAGGCAAATATTAGGAAAACATACCGTCTCTGTTTCTTTCCCACTTCGAACACTGGTTGGCCCGACACCTCACACCACATGTTATTCAGAGAGAGAAGTGTACATTTTCGACAGACAATTTGGAAATATGAATCAAAATCAAACAAGCAACTAACTTCTCGTTGTTACTGGTGAGTATGTGTGTGTTTGTTTTGGAGGATTTTGAATGGAAATATTTTTTAGGAACCTATTTTTTTTTTATGGCACCTAAAAAGCATCCTAAAGGAGTTGATGAGTTTCCAAGGACAGGATCTATAGTTTTTGGTAAAGTGGCCTCTGAGTCACTTCGTTCAAGAAACCCCATGAGACTTGAACCCGTGATCACAGTAAAGTAATTGCCTAAGCCTGAATAAGTGTTCTCAAGATCTGTTCGTTCTATCACCACTGCCATTACGATGAATGAATCAATATTCGTATTCACAACGCTCCGATTCCAGCGGCCGCCCGTCCTGACTACGGTTTTCCGGGGGAAAGGGGGGAGGTCTCAGCCACACATGGCTAAAACCGGAATGGTACCTTCAAACTAGGCCCTGGAGAATTCCTTACCCTATTCAGGCCAGAGCTGTCTAAATAAAATTCAATTCAGAAATTTCTCAAGAACCCGTCATCTTAATATACTGAGAGTAGATACGTAGGCGGAGGCAAGTATCAGAATATTGTTCATTCAAGGATGACGTCCCTCGGCGAAACATTAATAATTAACATTTTTCCCTTTTTCATATTAATGACGAGAAAGGAAATTAATATCCCTCAACGCAAGAAAACTTGAAGTGCAAAATGTTTCAATGTTACTGCAAAAGACATCCAAGCACCTAGCAAATCTGAATACAATAATATAACAATGTCCAAGATTCTGGCGTTAGATTATTTCAAGCTGAAATTCTAGAACGAGGCCGACTTTCACAACACCGAACTCAATACGATGGCGTAATTGTTCTCGTTGTGAAGTCGTATTTGGGACATTACAAAGTTCTTCGCTAAAACAATGGCGATATCACTGTATACTTTGAAGCAAAAAAATGACACTTCACAGCATTTTTTTTTTCTTTTCATAAAAGAAAGTTTGTAAGAAGAAACTAATATTTTACTACTAATAATAATTATATATCAAAAAAAGTAGACACGTACTTTTCTGCGATTTTACAAATCATGATTGCAGTCTACGATTTTTATCCAAACTATAGAAATACTGAATGAAATTGATACGAGACTTTTAAACGTTTTTTTTTTTTCATTCCGAGAAATGGAGATTACTTTCTGAAAATGCATGCGATCTTCTTAATTCCCGGAATTCAACATTTATGAACATTTCTTATTTTTTACATTATCTTCCTGGGCCAAAGTAGTAGGTTTTGGGCTAAACTAACGTTAACGAAGTGTTCTACATGAACTCGCAGATAGCTTTTCAGTTCACGTCCCGTTCAAGTTGTTTTTAAAGCACATCTTAAAATTGAATTTACAAATATACTAGAACACTTGACATAGAACGGAAAACTGGGACATTCGTCGAATTCAGCGTGATAAGGCCATTGAGAAGATTCGGGGTTGTTATGGAAACAAACTTTACACAAAACTAAAACTAAGAAACTGGGCTATCCGGTAACTTTAGCCCGTTACATCTAAGGGAAAAATCCTTCGGCGATTACTGTTCCAAATTTATCTGATACGAAATCGCAGCTAAGATCTTGCTTTATTTTTTTATTTTTATTTTTATGACGCTATAAGCTAGTAATTGGCACAAAAACAGTATTCCTTAAAAAAAAAAAATCAAATATTAGTTTTTGTTCTGCAATTTAGTTTGTTTTTTTTGCTCTCCCCCTGCTCAAGGAAGACCTTAAATGTATTTTTATTCAAAGACTTCTCTCATTCTTTTGTAATGTTGAAAGAAATAACTGGGTTTTGAACCAGAAAAAAAGAAAAAAAAAAACATTGACAGAAACGCGGAACTTCCGGTTTATCGTATTTCTACTTACTATACAATATAAGGAGAAGCCGATCCTTAGTATGAACTACTAAATTTGAAATTCGAGGAAATACGTTTGTGTTAGCCACTAAACATAAGCGATCATTCTCAAAGGACTACGATAACATTTTTAAAAATTGAACTGCTTAAAAGCTCGTTAAAAATTTTCTTTAATAAATATATTTATCGAATGTTATTTTAATTGTGAATTAGCCTATATGCTCACAACTGAGCGGGATTAAGTCATTCTAAGCAAATTCTCTTAGATATGTATAGTGTGTACAACCAGAAATATGGAATGAAATTGTAACAACCTTGTAAGCTGTTTATTTGGGCCATTTTAGTATAGTAACTAATGACTTCGGCTCGTCACGATTCCACTAGCTTCTAAAATCTACATGCTCCAACCGTGACTTGAACCCAGAGCCTTGGAGACGCTGGACGCTTAATATTACATAAACAAATGAAACAATAATAGCATAGTAAGCAACCCAAACAACAGAAGTGTAATGTGGGTTGCATTTACCATGTGGATTGAGTAAGATGACACGGTCTTTTATTCCCGGTCTCACTTCAACTATAAGTCACCAAGTTATGAATGAAAACCCATGGCCGCGATGCTGCAAACTGAGTCGCGCTACAGAGCAACCTCCTCAGCCACTATTATCGCTCAGCACTACTTTCGAAGCACGAGCAAGAATTTTGAGTGTTTGGAAAATCCAATCGGGGTGCTGAGGGATAGTACAGAACTACATGTGACAATCCATTATATGGCGTATCTTACGATGGCATTTGCGTTTCGAGCTCTTGCACGCCCTAACATCAGACGACATGCCAAAATACCCTGGCTTTTGTACCGAAATGCAATGAACGGTTTGAAGACAGCTTCGCTGGCGACTAGCTTTCAGCGACGAGGGAACCTTCCAACATACTGGGAACGTCAATAATGTTAGAAAGACTATATTCCATCTTGGTTGAAAAGCCGGTGAGAAAGAGACTGTTGGGAGGACAATACTAGAAAGAATCTTCAAGAAGTAGGTGTTTGTGATGAAAACTGGCTTGATTTTGCACAAGATAGAACCCGATGGCGAACGTTTGTTACTACGGCGATGAACTTGCGAGTTCCATAAGCCATAGAGTAAGGATCTGGGGTACAGAAAACCTACATGTCACTCTCGAGCACTTGAGAGGACTCATTAGAAGTGAATGTGTTTTGGGGTAATGACTGGATGCAAGGTGTATATAGTCCCGTCTTTGGCGTTAAACCTACTGTAACTGAACACCCCTATCTGGGCATGCTAACAGAATGGCTCACGCCTCAGCTTGGAGGAGGATCTTCTCAACGTTGTTTTTCAAAAGGATGGTGCTCCTACACATTTTCACGTGATTGTTCGCAGATACCTGAATGACACCCTCCCGGGATGCTGGATTGGACGTCACAAATATCTCTACCAATGAAGCAATGGAGTACTATATGGACGGATATGCTGAGACGCGTCTGGACAGAGGTGAACACCGTCATGACATCTTTCGTGTCACCAACGGCGCCCTGACCAAATATTTGTAATGATCAGGTAAAACCCGGACAGTTAACGAGTGTTTTCACGTAATTACAGTTGTGTTATATTCGATCAGGAATTAATAAATCGACTCTACTTTTGTATTGTTATTTTTTAATCACTCTGTACATCTGGGAATGATTCAATATCTCTTATAACATTCAAAGAAGCCTTTCAAAGAACATTCATTGTTTGCCCGGATTGCTCACAGTTTAAAGCAAGATCCTGGTGCCTGTGATCAGTCGTAAAAAAAATCGGAACCCCAAATTACGGCTTATTGTGCAGCGATTAACTAATCCGCAGTGCAAAGAGAAATTAGTCGAACAACCTGGGACTGAAAACCGTAATGACGGAAACTGAAGTCTGTGATTGGAGAACGAACATACAACGTTAATTAATGTTACAAATACATGTATCTGTACACCGCCAGAGGGATTGTCTGACAGGCAGCGCCAGTAAAAACTTGATTCGAAGGTTCCCACGAACTGATAACGTAGAAGCGGAGTGAGAATAATGCATGCACTCTCAGATGGAGCCGATGCAAGTATCAAGACGGAACGTGACCGGAAAGTGAAGAGTCAAGGCCATTGAAAAGCCATACAGGAACGTCTGCTATGCGTAAGCACCTGCAGAACACTTGTTCATCTTAACTTACTCTCAACTTAATATATTTCAGGTGTTGCTACAGTATAACATGATGTACAGCCTATTTTTTTCCAGCTTATATCTACTCGAACTTTTAAGGATAGACCTATGTGCATTTAATCACAACGAAACAAATTTTCTTCTGTAACCCAAACTTCCAGAATTAACAATCAATTACCTCACATACTATGAAGAAAGTCTACGAGAAAACGTCCAAAAACTAAAGAAATCATGAAGTCGATGAACGAAAAAGTCACCTTTCCCCTCCATAACAATTAAAGAAGAAAGTTTTCTTGGCATATGAAAAAAAGGTAAGAGTTGTACTCGAAAAACTGATACTATTGACGCGCTTAAAATTTCAATAAAGAAAGGAATGAATCTGCATCGATATTTTCCAAATCAGTACAACATATTGCAAGATCTCAGAGTGTATATAAATAAATCACAGCCGTATTCAATCCACTAGTGGATGAGGCCTCTCCCCGAAGGGAGGAGTTGGTCTACTGCTCCCACGCTGCTGACCAGATGGGTTGGGAGAGGAGAGCCGAAGCTCTCACTGTGATCGCCACTGTCTTTTATTCACAGCAGCTCCCCAATTGTCCTCACGATGCTGGGTCAACACCGAAATTTTTGAGCCCCCACCGGGAATCGAACCCGACGTCTGAAAAATATAGTGTATTTTTAAACAATAATCTTCTTAGTTGATATAATATCACAGTCTTTGTCATACTACTTACTGACAGTGTAAGTTCCCAATACATTAAACAATTATTTTACTTTCATTCGTCACATGAAATTTCTTGACCATTTGAATTTGAGAGTATATCCATACTTAATTAAAATAGGCTGACAGGACTTATACATGTTACTTTATTGTAAACAATACACAATAAGCGTGCCAGTTTTGGTGTTCTATCAACATACTATACAGACGAAATAGTTTGTGTCTCAGAGTGTTTTCTCTGAACAAGGTGTTGACAGAACACCGAAAATGCCTTATCAGCCTATTTTAATTTTGAGTCAAATCTACTCTACAAGACAACGAAAGAAAACAAAGCCCCGTGAGATTTGTAAAATAAATAAATTCAAGGACAAGTACATCCTCTTGCCAATTAGCATCAATATTTCTAACTTCTTAGGTTTAACCACAAGCTAATAACATGAGGAACACACATTTTGTACAACTGCACAAGAACTACAAACCAAAATTGAAGAACTGAGTAATAGGTTTGAAAATAGGACTTAAAAAACGAATTTAGTAACGTACAACCAGCTTGCCGAAAAGAACGAAATAAAGATTCACGGAGAGAAGATGAGCATAGTTAATGAGTAGCTCAAATATCGAATGCCAAGATGACTAATAACGTAAATAGATAAAAAATTGTATAGAGTTTGTTTCGAAAACTAAATTTTATTTTGGTTTGGAAAACCAACGTGTCTCAAGCGTGCACAATCAATGTCATATCTGTGATGATGTATGGCTGTAACACATGGATACTGTACGTGCGAACTACTCAAGAGTTACCTAAAGAGCAAAGGAGAGATGCATGCTAGGAATAACGAGGAGGAATAGGAAGACAAATGGATTTGCAAACAAAGGCACATGTGATCAACACTGTGAAGACAACATAGATGAGCAGTTGACAGATGGTTAGATGAAAAGTATCATGGATGAAATCAAGCGTTTTCCAGGAGCTACATAGACGATAGCAGCTGGCCGATATCTGTGGAGAAAAAAAAATGGTGGTGGTCTTCATTCAACTATTGAAAATAGCTAAATATGATGATGGTCGTAAAGAGATGGCGCAAAGACCAGTCAGCAGTGTGTCGCGAAGTCTGTGGCTAACAGCACGTTGAGGAAGCTCTCTAAAGGCAATGCTGATTACAAGGTATTCCAAACCTTCTTTGTATTGAATATAGTTATGGATGATTTCAAGTTTTATTTACAGAAAAAAATATAAAGAGCCCCGAAGTAAGAGAATTAAAACGTTACCTGACACATTATGCTGTTGGTGGTTGTAGGTGTGGGGCACTGCATGTAAAGCTCTGGCGGACCATCGTTTGTGGCGACTATCTTCATCCTCAACCTCCTCTCTGTCCACATCTTCGCCCAAATAGTGAACCTTCTCGTACCTGTCCAGATACCTGGAACACAAAACAAAACAAATGATTAAACTGTTAAGATTAGAAGAAAAGCGTAAGAAACAAAGACGTCAAAAATCCTACTTGGAATTTCAAGAACTTTGTTCATTAACATCTGAAGGGTACCTGGAAAGAACAATCAAAGTCTATTTGTGGAAGTTGTGAGAAAAACGCATTTTAAAGTGTAAACACTTGAATTTGAATGTATGTTTGGTCCTTAAGTATCTTTGGCATAGGCATCTTTTATCACAACTTACAAATACAGACTTGGATCGTTCTTTCCAGTTACTCTTCATTTGCGTAAGACATCTATGTTACCAAAATATCTGGATTATACTTTTACCAATGCTGGAATCAGCTATTTGCGGGCCCTGGGCTACTGACTCTGAGAGCCCTCGTTACGTATTCCCTTTAGTCGTTACTATTTACGTAGGTTACTGATTTACTTTTCGCCGGGTCCCTGGGCTACAGCCCTTTTAGTTCGCCGCTCCTTTAATCCTGCTCTGGTTCTTACAGTACTTGTTTGTCAAAAAGCATACAAAATTCTTGAAAACTCAAACACAAAACTACCTTTTCATCCTCCATCTGAGAGCATCTTCGGGAGTAACTTACTTACTCTATGGCTTACCGAATTCGCGAGTTAGTCACAGCAGAAACAAACGTTCTCCATAGTATTCTATCCTGAGCAAGATCAAGACAGTTTGCGAATCTCGAAACTATCAGTATTCTGCTTATGGAGTCAGACACACATCCTCATTAGTTGAACAAGTATTTTTCGGAATTCCAAATTGTACCAGGATATTATATAGTTTTTTTTCCTCCCTTCTGATAGTCATATGCTTTCTTAAAGTCAATGAATAACTGGTGAACAGCCCCATTGTATTCCCATTTTTTCCTCTAAGATTTGTCAAAAGGCGACAATCTGGTCCAACGTGGACCTATTTCTTCTAAATCCACATTGGTGATCTCCAATTATTTCATCTACGTATACACTTAGGCGAGTTAGCTCAGTACTTTGTAACATGTTGGAAGTAACGAGATTCCGCGGTAATTATTACAGTCCGATTTACCGCCCTTTTCATAAACCGGAACGATTACTGAGGTTTTCCATTCCTTTGGAAGCTCCTTCTATCTCCATATAGCTTATCTATTTATGCATTTCCTTGATTAGTGCCGTTCCTCCCGCTTGAATTAATTCGGTTGGGATATTGTCTATTCCCGGTGATTTGAAATTTCTCAGTTTCTTTATCGACCTCGATCTCGCTAGGTTCAGGTATCCACGGTTCTGCCATATAGATGTTAAATTCCTCTATCAATTTACAGGGCTAAGTCGCATTTGTAACTGTCTTCAAAGGAGAGAGATGTGGGAAGGAGATAAAAGAAACAGCCCCGAGCTAGTTTCAAAGCACCACTCCGTCATTAACTTGGGGTGTTAGGATGAACTCTGAAAAGCACAGGAATGCCAGCCACTGGGTTCGATCCATGGAAAGAACTTTTATTTACGGCCTCTAGGCATCTAAGGCTTAGGTCGAGATAGAGGAGGAGAAAGGATTCGGGAAGGTGACATCATGGCATTTGCCTGGTGTGACTGAAGAAAACCATGGAAAAACTTCAGTCAGGATGGTCGACCGCTGGGATCGAACCCACGACCTCCCGAACGCTCTACCACTGAGCTACGGCGGCTCGGTCGATCTCTGGACCTTACGAATGCAAATCCAACGCTATATCACTTAAGTCCGCTTTAAGTTTGAGCTATTTCGTTCTGCTTGTCCTCCGACAGTAGCAAATAGGACAACACTCTGATATTACCACATCAACACCCTCCACAGCACTGACACAAACACAAGCTTCGCAGGATAGAACACAAGCAAACCAGTCTGCGAAACAACTTTTAACTGCGCAGCTGCGGAACTGTGAATTGAATGTCTCCGAACAACGAATAAGTGATTACGTACAAGTCTTATGTAATGTCTTTATATAAATTCTACAACTAGCTCCGAATCTCTTTGCACCAACAATAAGAAAAAGCAGAAGGCTAAAACATGAAGAAATAAAAAAAAAATATGTAATCCTCTTCTCTGCAGAATATTCCATACACGCGTCAATAGAACTAACTCTCACAGACTCTCGCTGGCGCAAAAACTTAACCTCATATCTTGAACACTAACATTATTTCTATAAACACTTGAATGTCTAACTATTAGGGAAAAGGAAAGTGACGCTGGCCTTCACTAAAAGTACAATGCATCATTCGCTTGCAATTATACAAAGCTAACGCTGATGTTTCGAACCGGATTTCCATTTCAGCATTATGCCCACGGACACCATACGTCCCGAATTTTTAGAGTTCTGTCCGAAATAAAAATTAAATGTTTCGAATTTCATTTTTTTAAAAAGGCGAATTTACATTTGGTTTAATGTAGCGCTCTTGAACATTTCCAAGTAATAAACAATAAGTGATGAACTAGTTAAAATCATAAATAATTGAATTTTAACAAATAAACACTAAGTAGACCTAAGTTATTATAATAGCTCAACATAACGCAGGAAATTTTAAAAGTTGATGATTTTTTTTTTTTTCAAAGTCGAGGTAAATCTTTATTTTAAAAAAACGTTAAGCTAAATTTATGGTGTGAATAAAAACGTTTTCTTTGGTTTACCCTCAAAACCACCCGCAAATAATTGGTGGGTATAACGTTAGCTCCTGGTAAGACCTGTCCCAAATTGTTACTGAGATATGGTCACCGTAAATTTATGCCACGCAATTCGGTTCGAACATTGTGAGCTATACTGTCTCTGCCGAGAACAAAGAACACCGACATGTTAGATAATGATACAGAAATTACAAATGTGGTAAATTAAACGTGTCTTATACAATTCTGGTATAGCTTTACAAAGCCTGAGATCATACTGTAACAGGTAGGAACTTCAGCGTGATGTCCGGATGTCATAGTTTCGAAAAGTTATATTACTTGACTGATCAAAGTTGGGTACTTATATATATGGAAACGACCATGTGTTAACTTACATGCTATTTCGAAAGCGGAATCCAGGTTAAATCATGGGACGCAAAGTGACAGTAACACTCTACGAACTGAACAGGAACGTGCAGTTCAGAAGGCATGAAATTAGTAACAAGAACTGCGTGAAAGCGAAAAATGAAATCAGAAAGGACAACAATAACTTTAATTCTAATCTTTTACAGCGCCCCATTTTTCACTACCTAACCCACCCCCAACAAACAAGAGACCAGCATGCACACACGTAAGCGCACAGTTGCACGCAGCCATTTGATATTACTGGTAGGGAGGAAAGCCTACTTAAACAACAAAGATGACACACTATGAGCTTGGATCAATAACTCAGTACCAGGTGTGGGCCCTGATGCTAAATCAATAATTATACACACCATTATCAACCAAACAATTACAACTGCCAGATGCAATAGATATGATTTTGGGAGGGAAAAATATGCTTCCACGCAGAGCACGCGCACACACAAAAAACAGACTCCATCATGAGACTTCATATAAGGATTGAGCTAGTTAGGCTACGCAAGCGCCTCTGAATACGTTTGCATTGTATATAAAGAATTGTTGCTTACGTTAAGTGTACTATTACGATCAAGTGTAAATATTCAGCATACGGGCTGATAGCTAAAGCAGCGTTTTGAGTACCCGGAATGTTTCGAGTATTCATTTTTGACAAATTTAAACAAATCAAATCTGCAACTTCTCTAATTGTGTAAGGAATCAATCTCCTCTAACAATATCGTTCAACGATCATGAAACTCTCTACGACCAAACAAACGATGGCTCTCTTCGTGGATCCTACATACACCTTTCGGCTTCAACGTCACTTTTCGTAAACTGGCAACGTCATTGTTCCCAACTATTCGAAAATCCCAATGATCTCGATACATTTCATCTACTCGACAGTTAAAAATATTTCGGTAAAATCGAACTCCTAAATCGGCAATATTAGCAATTTTCAGAAAAACACTTTTCAAATGATAAGCTATATTTTGGAAAATATATACTGTGGCAAAATTAATTTAGATTGGTATTCTAATTGCTTGTATGTACATCATTATTAACTTTTTTATTAGACTACAGTCTTCTTCTTCGTCTGTCTGCTCCCAGGTGAAAGGTTATCAATTGAATTTGAATTCCATTTATAGACTTCAGGCATAGGATTTGGGAAGATGTCGGCCAGGGCCTATGATGAACGTGTCATCACAACATTTACCTCGTGTGACAGAGAAAACTCCTGGAAAAAATTCAGGATGGTCGGCCGCTGAAATCGAACCCACCACCTCCTGAATACTACGCAAATGCTCTACCACTGAGCTACGGCGGCTCGGTATGGAAGGTTCAGGAATCCTGAGTTAATCTTTTCCTTCGTCTGTATATAAAAATGTTCTCACAATTCTGCATGTTGCAAGAATTTGTTTCATCTTCCGATATTCATTGATATTCTGCCCCAATTATTATCTTTCTCTTCCTTTTCCAAGTTTGGGAGTCTCTTACATCTATAAGGAATAATTGTTTCTTTTGTTTATTACTGTTATGTATGGTCTGGTCTGTTGTAATTGGTTGGCTCGGTGTCCTCCCGTTTAGTCTAATCCCCTTTCGCCTAATGCTATATTTCCTGTTTTTATCGGTGTCAATCTCAATCTCGGTTTTCGGCCTAATCCCGTTTCGCCTAATGTTTTCTACAAGGGATTTTCATAGATGAGGGATATTTTAGAAATTCCCTGCGATAGGAAGCTACAATGAAAACTGTATTTGGTAACTGAAATATGAAACTACGTAATTTATGAAAATTCTTGATTGCTCGATTGCTAGAATACCTCAAAAATGCACAAAATATAACCTGCATATAATAAGCTGGTATTAATATGGTGTAGGCTTATAATTTCTATTAGTGTAAAAGATGCGAAAACATTTACATGGACTAACTCATTGTATTTAACAACTTATAATTTTCAACATGTTCCTCTCAAATTCATTACAAAATACAGCATTTAAGATTCTAAACGCAAGACATATGCTGCTACAACATCGACGTACTGTATAAGTTCAATTTCATAATATTTTCATTCTCTCTTTGCTCTTCTTTCACTATTAAAAAAAAGATAACATACTGAGGTGTTTCCGTAATTTTCAACGGATTGAAACTGGTAGTGCAAATGTATTTATTGCTTTCACTTCGTTTTACTGTTCAATTGAATCTTACAGATGGCTTGTATTCACTTTTGATACATTCATTTGCCAAATTAACTTACGCAGTACTTTGTTCTATTAGTCTTGCAAGTTTCAATCCTATAAATATTTGTATATGTCCTTTATGTCTATTGCTCGAATATTCTCTGCTCTCTTTAGCTCGTCCTCTGTGTTATTATTTTTAATTATTATTAAACTGACAACATCGAATCTCACGTACAGAAAACCAAATTTCTAGCATCAGCATCCTGTCGTATCATTTCCAATTTTATATATATGGAAGAAAGATATATTTCATAAATTTACACTTAGCAATACTGCGAAAAATGTCATGTTCGTTAAATTTGAATGCGTTTTGTATTTTATGGAAGAAGGGGTACTAGCACCTTGGCTGGGCAAACTATCACATGTTACGCAACTTGGATGCTCAATAGCAGACCTGGTAAACAAAATTACACTACATAAAAGTAACCAAACACTTATCAGAGCGAATTAAAAATTAAAGCACTTTCCACAGAGGAAAGAGTTACTTCGGCGCAAGACTTTCGCACAGCTGCTCAATGATCACTTTTATTCGCCACATGTGGCAAACCTCGCCACACGCTGTGTGAGGCCACTTCAGCGTCAGAAAATCATCCATGACGCAAGATAAAGGAGAAGGCTGGTTTGATTCCACGTTTAGTAGCGGCAACATGGAGTTTCATTCATAGCATTTACTTACACTCAAGCTTCCCTCCTCCCATTCGAGCGATCCAATTCGTTGTAAGCAAGGGCACACAGCAGATAATACGAAGGCCGACAATGTGTTTCCGTTCTGCCGCTATCTCTGTTCCCTCTCCCCCGCTTCACTTCCGATCGTTACAATTACAGACTGAATATAAAGTATTATTTAAATTATTTTTTCGGTAGATGATTTATGCCAGAATTCCAGCTCTGTTTCCAGTGTGGGCGGCTCTGGAGGGACAACCAAGTGACTCGCATTATCGTCAAGTTCTGACCAACGCAAATCTACGGTACTTGTAAAACAAATGTATTACAATACTCTACACTGGCAAATGCGACCGTAGTATACGAGATAACAACGTGATGTAGAAACCAACCTCAGTGGTTTAGTGGTTATGATTAGGAAACACTGGGGAGGCGCGTTCGGAATTCGGATCTAGCTCATGGCCGACGTCCTTTCTTAGCTTCTCCAAGGCTTTCTCAATCCTATTCGGCAAATGACAGGACAACAACACCTTCAGAGGCCAACTAACAAGGACATAGCTTTGCTTGAAGTTACCTGCTAGTATACACAGGCTGCGTTTAAATTGTCAGTATCGTCAGGATGCAAATCTCGCATAACCATAGAATAGTTACAGCTGAGAAAAGCTTCGTTTTGCAGGAAACCGACCTCAAATTCATAAAGTAAAATATTCAAATTGATGATGATGATGATGATGGGTATTCTGGCTACCTTTTCTATTCCTCCCACCACTACAAGAAATAGTCTTAATACTTTTTATCTATACTGCTTTAATTTGCAGTTTAGACAAAAAAAACTAATTTAAGAGAAAGAACTTCGCGAAAGAGTAGAGAATACAAAATTAAGATTCCTGAAAAAGAGTACATCTGGTCGCTCTTGACAGAAGAAGTTTTTCGAATGTTCCTTCGTAAATGAAACAGTAACATTTTTCGAAGTATATGTATTCATCAAACCGGGGAGGAATTCCTTAATCCGGGGAGACTCCCCGGAAACCCGGGATGAATAGTCACCCTACCCCACGATCAGATGAAAATGACTAAGGACGCGATGAACGACTTGTCCTCTCACCAGGTACCAAATGTGGGATCTCGTCATTACACGGTAGTGAGCATTACAATTCACACACCTGGGACATTATCATTAAGCTTACGAATGTTCATTAGTTTATCTCCCATCTTTATTTTCCATAGAGCTAGCTGAATATGGCTGCAGATACACAGAAAATTATTGAAAATTGAACAAAAAATTGTTCGCTACACTGACTGAAAATCGAACCCGGGTCTCCCGCTACCACTGAGCTACAAGCACCATGATCGACAGATCTCAGCACAACCACATGTCTGCTGATATCGAAAGTCAAATCACTTGATTGCGTGTGGAAGCTTTGATTACAGAATCCTTCTACAGACAATGCTTCACAATCCATGTTCAAAACAATATTTGTCATTTTAAAAAAATATTCATAGTACGGTATTGCAATGACAAACACAGGTGATCAAGAGTTGACTTACTTGAAGTGTACCAAAGACACACTTAAAATGCACTTAAAATGTATATTTTCAGTGTAGCAAGTTTGATCTCTTCTGTGTAGTGGACTGTTTTCAGCATTATACAAAAGTTGCGGAAAATATGGCGGAAGATGTGAACAAACCTGTCTTCAACAAATGCCACAGAAAATAATGACTGTAAAACTGAACGAAGAATTGACATAAAACGTTAGCATGATCGAAGAAAGGCTGTTGGGATGACAATATTAGAAGAGATCTTCGAGAGGTAGTAACGTTCGCAATGGAAACTTGTTTGATCTTACCCAGGACAGAATTCAATGGCGAATGAATGTTTGTTATTGCGTCGGTGAACTTGCAAGTTCCGTAAGCCACTTTTAAGTTACCTAGTTAGTGAGAACCACTATCTGCAATTATACAACCCCCAACACATGCTCTGTAGGTTCTTCATAAAAGAAAAAGAAAAAAAACGCTCGCTCGCTTTCTGGGTGCGTGGTCTCGGATTCAAACCCAATGGAAGTGGAGGCCCATTGAACGGACACCAATGGTTCACACAAAACCTGAGCCCAGCAGGTCGTATGGGACGTTAATCACGATTCAAGCACACGAGGTCTATTTTATTTACACCAAAGATACTCTAATTGTGCCGTATGGACCAGTGACGAATCCAGAGAAAGGGTGCGCTCAACAAGGAAATATATTTTATTTTTTAACATTATTTCAACAAAGTATCCTATCATAAAAAGCTAATATGAGGGAAAATACGATAAATTTATACTTTTAACAAATTCCTTAGCGGAGAAATAAAAGTCCCTGTTTCTTCCACCTGCGCCCCCTCCTCACGAAAATACAGGATTCGCCACTGGTGTGGACTTCATCAGACAGGAGCTGCTCACTTATACAAGATGTAGCAATTAACGCCTCAATTCCAGAAATTATTCTCCCTGCTAACTGGCTGCGCTGTCTCATACCGCAACAGTGGAAATCGATTGCTATTTAAAGCTTAATATTGTTAGTTGGAAACCCATGGAATTCTGCAAAGAGATTGATCAGACAGAATGAAGAAGGATGATCTTGCGCCTCCTTTTGTTATCTTCGCTGGCCGCCGCCGTAATCGATCCACACAGAACTCAGTTTGTGTCCTTGCTCATAGAGGACCTCCTAGTTGTCGGGCATTGGTCGAACACGGTAGACCGGGTCAGCTATCTAATTATTTCGATGCGCTGCTGCGCCTCTCTCGGCTGCATGCGAGCAGAGTCGACTACCCTAGCTACAGAGCTAGACTGCTTGTTACTACGGATCTCCCTTGCAAACCAAAAATAAAGCTGCTTTCCCAGGCAAAAATCATCTGAAAAATCTGCATAAAATGAAAGGAAACCACGAAATCTTCAATGAAAAAAAAAAAAATCCAATATGCAAATGTTCCTAAATCCACCAATTAAACAAATTTGCACAAAAAAGAAAAAAAACTGCATAGGCTTAAAATTTTTACCCTTTGGAGTAATTTTGGCTTCCTAGTGCTTGATTAAGCTATCTGAGGGGGCTATCGACTCTGTTCGGGCTCTTGTTACCTATTCCCTGCTCTTACTACAAGGTAACCAAAGAAGTTTTAGCCATTCTAGAGCAGTGATAAACAAAGAGCAATACAGTGGACAGTACGTGCCTTTAGTTTCGAAGTAAGCTCCATCAGCATCCAACACCTTTGGCCAACGTTCCTGTAGCTACACAATACCCTGGTGATAAAAGTCGGCGGTCTTCGAAGTAAAAAAGTCAGTGAGTACATTCAGCAGGTCTCCCTCATTGGCGAAGGATCTCCTATGGAGGTGGTTGTCGAGGGAATGAAACAGGTAGTAATTTGTTGGCGCAAGATCCGGTGAATATGGTGCATGGCACAGTGTTTCCCAGCCAAGTTGCTGAAGGGTCTCCCGGGTCCTCTTTGCCATATGTGGCTTGGCATTATCGTGGAGAACCAGAACACCCTTGCGATTCACCAATGCCGTCTCCTTTCTGCCAGATGGTCTGACCAGGTGGAAGAAGCTCGTAATGCACCATTGGGCGACAAGTCCACCATACCGAGAGCATAACCTTTCGTGGGTGCAGAGGTGGTCTTGAAGTGTCAGGAACAAGGTCACGTGGCGACAACCAATGTCTGGTACGCTTGGGAGTATCACAGAGGACCCACTTTTGGTCACCAGTGAGCAAGTGATCAAATATGGGTGTGCTCAGGTGCCGAGTGAGCAAGGACAAACAGGCTGTCACTCGTTGTTCCTTGTTGGCTGCCGACAATGTGTGGAATATCCACTTCCTTAACCTGTATGACTGTTTCTGCGGAAACATGGAACCTCTTTGCAAGTTCCACTGTCCTCCTTGGTGGCTGCTTTCAGGGACTCATCACCAAACACATGTGGTCGTTGTCCACTGCGAGGTTCAGCAGCAAGGCTCATATCTCCCGAACGGAATTTCTGGAACCAATGCCTGGCGGTGCGTTCATTCACGGCATTCTCACCAAATGCCTGGTATATGCGGCAGCTGACAGGCCCATTTTATAGTCATACAACACACGCGAACAAGATGCTTCGATACCTCTATTTCTCTTTTACACTGGACGAGCTATGACTGCTGTGTGTGAGCACCGTGCCTGTATTACTGAAGGTCGATGGTCGGACTAACTCCCGATCGTTTGGCAGGCACGTGCGTCATTTCGTTTCCTCTCTATGAGCGCATGATTAATGGGTCGAAATCGCAAAAACTTTTTTGATTACCTTGTATTTATATAGGTTTCTTATTTACCTCTTGGCAAGCCCCCTGAACCAGTGAGGGCCCTGGGTTACGCCCCTTTAGCCTCCCTTAAACCGGCTCTGGGCTTCCCAGCAACTGTCCATTTTATATCATGCCTTATCTTTTTATACAACCCAGACCCACACAACATGTACGCTGTTTGGACTATGTACACGGGAGATTACTGTTCATAACACTCCTGGGAAACGGGGCAGAGCTAGCCAAACGTAAGACAAGGAGAACCTTCTATATAAGGTTCCAGGTGTATACGAACTCATTTGTAATCGTAGCCTATATACTTGGTCCGACAGGAAGAACTATCGAGAATTAATGAGCACCAGCTACTTATTTAATTATTGACATGAAATTGGCGCAGAAAGCTACTACAATATCTGCGACTGATCTCTCTCCCTTTATTAATCGATGTAAATCGCAATACTCTAGCTCATCAGCTACATTGTAATAGCAGTTGCGCTGCAGAGGCGTTATAACCGAGCACCCGTAGTTCAATTGGTAGAACATTGGCTTCCCATTCAGGAGGTACTAGGTTCAACACCGCGACAGATCGTTGACAGATTTTCCAGGGTTTTTCTTCAGTCACACTAGGCATACCGAGATGGTACCTTGTACTTAGGCTCTAATTGACTCCTTCCCGCATCCTATCCCGCCATGAGCCATAAATGCCCAAAGACCATGAATATTTTATTTAAAAAATCAAACAGAGGTGCTATATAAAAGCATTACTTCGAGAATTATAAAGAAATCAACCGAAATAATAAGGTTTAAACACAACTTCAACATAGAAGTATGTTATGGAATTACATCAAATTCGGGCGAATGTTCCTTCGTAAATGAAACAATAACATTTTTTCGAAGTATATATATTCATCAAACCGGGGAGGAATTCCTTAATCCGGGGAGACTCCCCGGAAACTCGGGATGAATAGTCACCCTACCCCACGATCAGATGAAAATGACTAAGGACGCGATGAACGACTTGTCCTCTCACCAGGTACCAAATGTGGGATCTCGTCATTACACGGTAGCGAGCATTACAATTCACACACCGGGGACATTATCATTAAGCTTACGAATGTGCATTAGTTTATCTCCCATCTTTATTTTCCATTGAGCCAGCTGAATATGGCTGCAGATATACAGAAAATTATTGAAAATTGAACAAAAAATTGTTCGCTACACTGACTGAAAATCGAACCCGGCTCTCCCGCTACCACTGAGCTACAAGCACCACGATCGACACATCTCAGCACAACTACATGTCTGCTGATATCGAAAGTCAAATCACTTGATTGCGTGTGGAAGCTTTGATTAAAGAATCCTTCTACAGACAATGCTTCACAATCCATGTTCAAAACAATATTTGTCATTTTAAGGCAATATTCATAGTACGGTATTGCAATGACAACGACAGGTGATCAAGAGTTGACTTACTTGAAGTGTACCAAAGACACTCTTAAAATGCACTTAAAATGTATATTTTCAGTGTAGCAAGTTTGATCTCTTCTGTGTAGTGGACTGTTTTCAGCATTATACAAAAGTTGCGGAAAATATGGCGGAAGATGTGAACAAACCTGTATTCAACAAATGCCACATAAAATAATGACTGGAAAACTGAACGAAGAATTGACATAAAACGTTACTGTGATCGAAGAAAGGCTATTGGGATGACAATATTAGAAGAGATCTTCGAGAGGTAGTAACGTTCGCAATGGAAACTTGTTTGATCTTACCCAGGACATAATTCAATGGCGAATGAATGTTTGTTATTGCGTCGGCGAACTTGCAAGTTCCGTAAGCCACTTTTAAGTTACCTAATTAGTGAGAACCACTACCTGCAATTACACAACCCCCAACACATGCTCTGTAGGTTCTTCATAAAAGAAAAAGAAAAAAACGCTCGCTCGCTTTCTGGGTGCGTGGTCTCGGATTCAAAC
>JAGDQP010031609.1:0-21839 GCA_022664845.1 Lepisma saccharinum
CTACTGCACACCCATTAACGTTTCTGTACAAGGGAACAAAAAGGGTCGGTCTTGAAAGTGAGAAATATTCACTGGTAAAGGTCTTTCGTTCTTCAAGACGCGCACCTCGCGGTACGCACGGGCTTTAGTAGGTCTTTCGTTAAGTGTCCATCTGGCAGGTACGTTAAATGCTTTCTGCACGTTTTTGTCTCCTTCACTTCAATAGTTACGTTGGAAATAAGTTTACCCTATTAGACAGAAATTCAGTATTTTAAAATGTTATTTATTGTAAGTGCGTTACAAGACTAACACGAAGGGTTCCAACTTCGAAAGAGCTTTCTAAATGGGATAATTAGTTTTACAGATCATTTGAAGGAGGAGAAAATTTAATAAGACAGTGCTCTAGATGCTACTTTACATGCAGAAAGTAATTTTATATTTCTTTTTTTGGAAAAATACTTTCAAAATAAGGAAACGTGTCTTAGGGAGCGTTTGAATAATTACAGGCAATAAATGCAACCTGTGTTTATTTTTTGCAATAATATTGATAACATGTGGCTTTAATGCTGATGAAACAATAAAAGAAAAGAGAAACGGAAAAAAGCATTGTTGGTAAAATATGTTGAATTTTAATGGAATAATTATGAAAAGAAAGTTAATGCACCGTGTAACAAACGCCTTCTTCCCAGCATAATAAAATTGATTCTTCGCTAGACTATGCGATTCAGTGCAATATTACGATTTACACCTAGTACGGAAAGTCAATTCAACATGAAATCATGTGTCATGAAAATGTATACAGTTCTTTCGAGCGAATCTTCCTGTTTCTGTATCCCAAAATTCAATATTTATCATATCTTACGCATTTTTGTTTCAATTTAGTAAAAGTAAAAAAAAAAAACCTTACGCTAAAAGATGTGCGGCAAACTTTATTTAGAATGCGAAATATATTTATTTCATTAGCACCCTTGTACACGAGATTAAGGTTGAATCCAAGGAGGTTTTCCCGCGTTTTTCGGCAATAATTCAAATTTGAGTACAGTTAAACAGAAAATAACTTCCACATACTATAGTTTGTTGCATACTTGAATAGTGAATACCATTAATTTGAAATAAAAGTTAACAGAAAATTCAAAACTATGTCAACACATTTTTGGGACATGGAACTCTCCGAAAAGTCTATTGACATAGATTTGAAGTTTCTGTTAAGATTTCTTTAAAGTTAATGGTATTCATTAATGACGTAAGAGACAAACTATAGTTTGTGAAAGTTCTTTTCTGTTTAATTGCACTAAAATTTGAATAATTGACGAAAAATGAAAAAGGCGGGAAAACCTACTTGGATTCAGCCTTAATGTTCTATTTGTTAATGAGCTTTGGATATTTTTTTCTGGCTGATTTAAATTTTATAATTTAAGTAATATTAGTCACAGGGGATCTTAATGAAAAAGGTAATTTTGTAATCGATATTTCTAACAAGAACAAACATTTTCCATCATGAATCATCAAATTATTTGATGGTTACTGAGATCAGTACGACATCTATCTATCTATCTATCTATCTCTCTCTCTCTCTCTCTCTCTCTCTCTCTCTATATATATATATATATATATATATATATATATATAACACGTTAACGGCCATAATTGTGAAGATATTTCAACGAATTCTTTTATATGTTGTTTCTAGGTTTAATAGCTCGGTTAATGAGCAAAATCGGTCGCCATCTAGGATTCAAAGTCTCTGCCGAACCCGTTGTTGTATATAATAGACAGCCTAAACCGCTTGGGGCTATTGAAATCTCATTTGGCATAAAGGTACAATATCACTGTTTGATTACGAAAATGTTACCTAATGAATTCAAAGCCGCCATCTTGGATCCTAAAAGGTGGAAGCAAGCAATACTTTTTCGTTTGAACTAGAGATAGCGTTTGAGCTAGAGGTACGAAATTTGGCATACAGGTGTATTTTCCCTAGTAGTTCTTGAAAACATTATGAAATGTTGAATAAGTCGCATTCTTGAATCCAAAATGGCCGTCGAATGCATTGCTTTATTGAATGCACAGACTAAACGCCTGCAGCTAGAAATAACAAATTTGGTAACAAGGTGCATTATCACTTGTACGTTACTAAAATATTAAAAGATGTAGCCAAAGAGGCCAACTTGTATCCAAAATGGCGGACGTAAAGTCAATTTTTCACACCGTTTGAGCTAGAGATACGAAATTTGGCATAAAGGTGTATTATGACGAGTAGGAATTTTAGTATAAATTTTAATTGGCTTTATTGATCGAGTAAATTATTACAAATACTGTGTTTTCAAACGTACTATCTATTATTACTTTCGTATATTCTACTCTTTCGTTACATCTATTTCCAAGTTTTATGTATTTGAAAGTAAGCGATTAAGTTTCTTGTTTGTGTCAATTAATTATCAAGTTAAATATCCTTCTTTATTCCCATGTATATTTGTCTGTTTCTTATTAAAAAAAATTCAATGAATTATAATATATATATATATATATATATATATATATATATATGTGTGTGTGTGTGTGTGTGTTTATTCAACGTTATTGCAAGATTTTTTCCCTCAGAATAAAGATATTTAATTCAAGTGTTTCGTACTCTTATTTAACCTATTCGTATAGATCATCTAGAGACTCACATGCCAAAACGGACTAAGTCAATTCTTAAATAAAGTTAGATTGTTTAGTGTTTTGCTAAGAATTCGAGTACAGCTTATTATTGTATACATCTCAATATGTGGTTAGTCCGTTTTGCCACGTGAGTATAGATATGATGACTTACTGTTGATGAAAAGTAACTTTGATGATTCTCACTCTCGTTTCAGGAAGATTTTTTTGTGCAATCTCTTACCAGATTTACTTAGTCCTCTGGAGGCAATAGACAAACAAAATATTTATAGTGTTTTACATAGATATACATTGAGACCTGTTAATGGTTGATTGATGATTTGTATACCTCCTGAAACAGTCCTGCTGCATTTCTAATTGCTCGTCCTTACTGAATTAAAATCAGAGATGGATTCAAATGAATCTCTCCAACAACCAATAGAAGTGAAAAAGGAGAAGCTTGAAATTGATGATAATGAGGTAATATTATTTTCATAAAGAAATAAAGTGGAATATGATTTTCTTTGCATTTAAGGTTCCAGTTATGCGGTGTGTATGCATTAGTATTTCTTTTCGTTCTTTTTTGTAATGATAACTTTTAAGTTGAAATGTACGCAATAAAAGGTACCTTAGTTGTTTTAAGGGAGTGTAAAACAACTAAAACCACCCGCTTTTTTCAATTGCTTCAAGCTAAAGTTAGGTTTATCTCTACATTCAACAATATAGGTTTGAACAAAGCTGGAAATAGCTATCTATGTTTCTCTAACATGTATTACATTATTTAGGTTGCTGTGCCAGATAACCATTTAATACTGAAAATAATGTTTCGCGTTGTGTTATAAATCAACATTTACATCCTTTATCTTTTGTTAATAAAATAAATTCACCACAGCTAAACAGGCTAAAAGCACGTAAATATAATATCTATTAAAGTAGAGAATCCTTCTCGTTCTAATGTTTAAGTAATGAGATACAATTTTTGTATTCGTTTCATAATGCAAGTAAATAATGTCAAAAAAGAAATCTTACCAAGGAGTTCATTATAATTAATTAATATTTCTTACATGAAAAATATTTTGATTATTTCATTAATCCTCATATAATGTTTTCAAATGTAGTATCTATTATTGCTTTCGTATATTCTACTTTTTCGTTATCTCTATTTCCATGTTTTGTGTGTTTAAAAGCGACCGATTACGTTCCGTATTTGTGTCAATTAATTATCAGGTTAAATATCCTACTTTATTCCCAAGTATATTTGTCTGTTTCTTATTCAGAAAAGATAATCAATTATAGGAACAACTTTTTTTTAACTTTCACAAGGTTATTTTCCGACCTAAATTGATTTCGTTGGTGCATTTCTCGGCTAATTCCTGCTGAAAATGTAAGGTAAATTTCAGGCATTTCAAAGTGTCCATTTTCCACTAATCAGCTTCTTCAGCCCACTCCGACACAGTGGTACGTTTCTCTTAAGCAGCCTACAGATATAATGTCCCTCATTGTTTATAATGGCAGTCGATCAGTGATATATATTTAGTTAAAGCAGTTTAGTCGTTATTTAGGTTGTCTTAAATTGGTGAGTTTCAGACGATTTATCTTCTTTCTAAGATCCTTCCAATTTCAACGCCTGAAGAACTACGAAATCCAACTATTTTTTTATTGATTGTTAAAGCGAATAAACTACAAATCTCTCTTCTAATAAACAAATTAATTTTTCATGATATGCTAATATATTTTGCTGAGAAGGAAAACGCCTCCCCATATATGAAACCCTGCCCGCAATCTCATTGAACCATGTAAATATTCTCTGAAAATTTTCCAACGACACATCATGCAGTTTTCTATCCCTAGTAATTCCCGAGTTGAAAGTTGTCTACAGACGGATGGAGCAGGAGCTTCATAGTATCTGCCAATAAATCCTGAGACCACTAAAGCGTGTGGGTTATTAACCCTTTTGCTTTTAAACCCTTCTAGCCGTAATCTGTCATTTTATAGTACTAGTGAGTGTAACCACCCTTATATCTTTGTACTGTCCAATTATTACATTATTATAGCCATTGCTAGTTAATAAACACTTCGTTTATCATGCCTAGAACCAAGAAAAATGTTTGCATCATGCATATAATGTTTGACAACGTATGAAATTTAGGTGTATCAACTGGTACGTCATGCAGTCATATCTTGTATATTTCAAATTTTGTGGGGATTTTTTCTCACTAACTATAAAAGTCAATCTATCCTTTATGCCTGTAGATTTTCATAGTTTTGAAAAGTGTGAATCTTTAAAGCAATTTTAGAAGGCATTAAATAATTAAAATAAATTCCAAACACATGTTCTGATCGTACGTAGTTCGTTATTTTTAAGTTTGAGTGTTCATAACTTTCATGTTAATGTATGATTTCTTAACAAATCAATCTTGTATCATCTTAATAGTTCTGTTCACACTTTATTTTTAATTTCAGCCGTGTAGTTCAACCTGTACTGACACACAGGATGATATGCATGAAAATATAAATACATTAAATTACGTCGAAATTCCTTCCTCGACAGAAATTGTTCAGCAATTTCAGAAGGCAATAATGAACACCAATAAAAGGGAAAGTGAAGAATGTATAAAGATTGAAAGAGAGATAAAACAAGAGAAAAAACCGGAGGGTGTTTTAAGTCACCCTTCTGTGTCTTTGGATAGCTTTAAATCTGAGCAACAAGTGAGTAGATCCATATGCTATTTGTTATTTGAACGCTGCTAATTAGTGCAATTAATTTTCACTGGTTCAGACTTTCAACTTAAGGCCGCTTAGACAGTATACTGCCTCGTACCACCCCTCGTTATGTAGACCAAAGACCAAATGTAAAAAGAGCGAATCCAGAAAAGCGAATACGAATAGGACTACAAATAGATCTTGTCTCTCAAATTTATAAGAGGCGGGGTCTTCCTCGTGATACCAAGGGGCTGCATACCGCTTTCAGTTGTCTATTTACCAACATTGCGACCATGCAAACTTTTTAAAAGGACCACTGAAATTAGAAAATGTCGCGGTGTTTAGATAATCCTCGTGTGAATAAATATCTTGATGAACAAGATCTAGTATATGATGCGTCTAAATTGGACTATTTTATCAACATGCTTGATCACGCGAGGATTTTCTAAAGACCGTGACAATCCTTGTATTTTACTTCTACGTTGCATTGGTTGAAGAATATATTTTTCCTTTGACTTGAAACTTCTTACAACAATGATTTTTTTTATTTTCTTTTTGTGTACAAAAATGTGCAATAACTATGTACAATTTTTTTGTGAGGGCTGCTTTTCAAACACGCTTGCGACGGTTCCGATGTGAATGAAAAGTCAATTAAAACCCGTACGGTATCGTGCAGTTGTTTCATTACACGGTGTAACACGTGTTTCAATTGGCTATTTACCAACATTTCAAGCAACGCTAGCATTTTTGAAAACGAGCATTGAAGATTAAAAAATGTCGCGGTTTTAAATAATCCTCTCACGAATAAATAAGTTGATGAACAAGATCGAATATATGGTACGTCCACTTTATACCTTGTTGTTCAACATGCTTGATGATCCGAGGATTTTCTAAAGACCGTGACAATCCCTGATTTTTACTTCTTCGAAACATTGGTTGATTAATATATATATTAGCTTTTAAACTTCTAAACAACAATAACATTTTTCATTTTGGTTTAGTGCAGGTAAATTTACCCTGTATAATTTAATGTGAGGGCTGCATTTCAAACACGCTTGGCTGATTTGGGTGAATAGTCAATTAAAACCCGTGCCGTATCGTGCAGTAGTTTCGTTACGCGGTGTAGCATGTGTTTCAATTAGGTAGTTACCAACACTGCAAGCAACGCAAGCTTCTTTGAAAAGGAGCACAAACATTAAAAAAAATATCGCTGTTTTTAGATAATCCTCGCGCGAAAAACATGTTTATGAACAAGATCTAATATATGGTACGTCTACTTTAGACTTTGTTGATCAACATGCTTGATCGCTCAAGGATGTTCTAAAGACCGTGGCATTGGTTCATTTTTTCCCCTATGTAATATTGGTTGATGAATATATTTGGTCTTTCCACTATACTTCCTAACAACAGTGAAAATTTTCATTTTGGTTTAGTTCACGACAATGTACAATAGTTATGTGCAATTTTTCTTGAGGGCTGCTTTTCAAACACGCTTGGTGATTTGGGTGAAAAGTCAATGGAAACCCTTGCTGTATCGTGCAGTAGTGTTATTAGGCAATGTAATACCTGTTTCAATTGGCTATTTCACAACATTGCAAGCAATGGAAGCGTGTTTATAAAGGAGCAATGAAGTTTAAAAAAAGTTGCGATTTTTAGATAATCCTTGCTCGAATAAATATGGTAATGACCAGGTCTACTTGTTGATGAGCATGCTTGATCGAGCAAGGATTTTTTTTTAAATACCGTGACAGTCCTTAATGTTTACTCTTACTAAACACTGGTTGATGAATATATTTGCTATTTAATTTAAGCTTCATAAAAACAGGAACATTTTTCATTTGGTTTAGTTTAAGAAAGTGTGCAATAACTTTGTATATTTATTTTTTGTGTGGGCTGCTTATCAAACATGCTTGCGATAGTTCGGATGTGGGTGAATAGTCAATTGTGACCCGTGCGTTATCTTGCAGTAGTTTCATTACATGATGTAACACTTATTTCAATTGACTTTTGAGCAACATTGCAAGCAACGTCAGCTTGTTTCCAAGGGGATTGAAGTTTAAAATATGTCGCGGTTTTTAGATAATTCTCGCGCGAATAAATATGTTTATAAACAAGATCTAATATATGGTACGTCTAAATTAGACCTTCTTGATCAACATGCTTGATCACGCGAGGATTTTCTAAAGACCGTGACAATCCTTGATTTTTACTCATACGTAACTTTGGTTCATGAATGTATTTGCTCTGTACTTTTAAACTTGCTAATAACAGTAAAATTTTTCATTTCTGTTTAGTGTACGAATATGTACAATAACTTTCTACATTTTTTTCGTGAGGGTTGCCTTTCAAACACGTTTGGGTGATTCGGGTGAATACTCAACTGAAACCCGTGCCGTATCGTGCACTAGCTTCATTACGCGGTGTAACACGTGTTTGAATCAACTTTTTAGCAACATTTCAAGCAACGCAAGTGTGTTTTCAAAGAAGCACTCTAGTTTAAAAAATCTTGCGGAGCTTAGATAATCATCGCTCGAAAATATATAATAAACAGGGCTACTTGCTGATGAACATGCTTGATCGTGATGGTTTTTTTTATAAACCGTGACAATCCTTGATTTTTAGTCATACGTATCATTTGTTCTTGAATATATTTGCTCTTTGCTTTTAAACTTCCTATTAACAGTAAAAATTTTCAGTTTTGTTTTGTGTACGAAAATGTATATTAACTTTGTACATTTTTTTCTTGAGGACTGCTTTTCAAATACGTTTGGGTGATTAGGGTGAATAATCAATTGAAACCATGCCGTATCGTGCAGTAGTTTCATTACGCGGTGTAACACGTGTTTGAGTTAGCTGTTAGCAAGATTTCTAGCAACGCAAGCTTTTTAAAAGGAGCACTAAAGTTAAAGAAATGTCGCGGTTTCTAGATAATTCTCACGCGAATAAATATGTTTATGAACAAGATCTAATATATGGTACGTCTAAATTAGACCTTGTTGATCAACATGCTTGTTCACGCGAGGATTTTCTAAAAATCGTGACAATCCCTGATTTTTACTCCTACGTAAGATAGGTTGATGAATATATCTGCATTTAAATTTCCCAACAACAATTAAATTTTTCAATTTGGTTTAGTGCACGAAAATGTGCAACAGTTATGTGCAATTTTTCATTAAGCGCTGCTTTTCAAACACGCTTGGTGATTTGGGTGAATAGTCCATTGAAATCCGTGCGGTATCGTGCAGTAGTTTTATTACGCGATTTATTACATCGAACTGCCTATTGAATTTAGCAAACGGAAATTTGAAGAACAAGTGTGGGCCACGATGGCTGAGTTGGTAATGCGCTCACCTCTGGTGCTAGGGGTCGTCGCATCGATGCAATGTGGGGTTTGTGCTGGACAAACACCGTGTGCGTGGGTTTCCTCGGGGTACTCACATTTCCTCCCACTTTCTTCATTCCACCAATTCATCTCATCATCATCCAAACGGCCTGAGTCATAGTTGCCTACAGGCCTTAAAATAAATTCAAAAAATTAGAGAAAAGTATGTAAGCTAGGACCTTCACTGAAAAACGACGACTAGTGATGTGAATTTTATTTTAAAGCCTTTAGGCAACTATGGCTCAGACTGCATGGCACACGACTATTTTTGTCGAAATTGCGAAAAGTACAAATCGCTCAGAAGAACTGGCACATCAACAAGTAATATTGTTGTCTTTCGACACTAAATAAAATCATGACGGACGTAATTGTGCCTAGAAACAATCTTCATCACTTTAAAATCAAAGTGATGTCTGGTACTTGTTCAGAAAGCCTGCATTTTATCGGACTTTTGCCCTGTATTTGACAGTTTTCAGTCGGTAAGCCTACTCCAGAGGGATTATTGGTAGCGGCTTGTTGGCAGTGTTGGCTTTTTTTTCACAAGCACCATTTTCCTAAATTATTAGTTTTTGTTTCAATTACTCAAAAATATAAAATAAGTAATGTTATTCTACCCCTCGGTGTACGAAAAATCCATAGTTTCCAAGTTCACAGTTTAATCTTGGCGTTCAAATTCTTCCGCAATGTGTTGAACGCCTATCTTGCTACAAAAGTTTCCCCTCCGCTGTCTGTTGGAATCGAATTTCCCATAGCACACTTCATTGAGATTGAGGCGTTGCAACAAGTAGGGCAGTTCTGCCCTCCTTTAGTAGGCGAAGGGTGCTGAAGGTGACGGGCATATTCTCTGCCCCACCGAGCAGGCTGCAAGAATTCGTCTGCTGTGCTGCTTTCATTCTCCTTATACCTCTCTCTCTCTCGCTCCGCGCGCGCATGTGTGTCTCTCTCTCTCTCTCTCTCTCTCTCTCTCTGTGTGTGTGTGTGTGTGAGAGAGAGAGAGAGCTTGTTTGACTGTATATGTGTGCTGTGTATTTGTAAAGTTTTTTTTTCTCGTGTTGTATGTAAATACGCAAAAGGAAATTTAATAAAATTTGTGATTTATAATTTTGAAAGAGGCCACTAAACACTAGGATGTATATCAACCCACCAGGGCAGAACGCACACCAAGTGACAGGGAGTTGTGCAAGGGTGGGGGTCCGAAGGATGCTGGGTGGTGTTAGCCACGGGGGCCGTAGCCCTCGGTTAGCGGTGGGTAGACGCAAAAGTGACTAGCGTCTAACCGCAGGTCACTGGAATTAAAATGGCGGCTGACTAAAGCGGAAGTGACGTCTTGTTTTTTTTTCGTTTCGTCTGCAGTACAAACAATGCTTGTCCGCTGATGTTTGAATGATAAACGGATGATGTATTAATTTGTGACGAGGCAGTAATGCGAAAGATGTTGAACGTATATCAAAACCTCAGAAGTCAGAAAGATGATGCCGAAACTCAATCAGGGCTATGAGAGTAGGCCTATACAATACAAGGAAGTGTGGTATCCTACAAATCTGTTGCAGAAAGGAAGATTTCGTATTTCTGCAAAATTGTTAAGTTGTCTTAAAACATGAATAGTTGCTAAGAACTTCTTATGATCGCTTTTCTTTTCCTACCAAGAAGGGTGTAGGGAATTGAATTGAATGATAGTAGTCGATAGAGTGGGTAGGGGGCATGTTCAATTTACAGTGCCTGTTGTCCTGACAAGCTTTTCATTGTTCACACCTGACTTAAATGTTGTGATTGTTCCTTCAATAAGGTCAGAGCCGATTCCTTCTAAAATATTTTCCCTTGTTATTGTTGTTAAATGTATTCTTGTAAAATGACCAAAATTGGGCTGTATCTGAAGATCGTTAAATAAATAAATAAATAATGTTTCTCTTGTGTGTAAGGGCGCAAATTGGTATAATTTGTATTTCTGACGTGAAGTTAGCACCGACTAGTCGTAGCTCAGAGGTAGAGCGTTGGCGTTGCATTCGGGAGGTCGTGGGTTCGATCCCAGTGGATGACCATTCTTACTGACAGGTTTTTCCAGGGTTCTCCCTCAGTCACAGCAGGTAAATGCTGGGATGACACCTTCAATGTAGGCCTTGGCCGACACACTTCCCGAATCCTTTCCGCTTCCTTATCCCGACCCTAGACTTAGATGCCTAAAGGCCATAAATAAAATTCAAATCAAATTAATTATTTTGTTTTACTATTCATATCACCTGTTAAGCTAATTTCACCGAACCTTAAGTCGGTAAACCTAATGCATTGAATTGACTCGTTTTGCACTCCCCTTGACGTCCGGAGTTTAACGAAATTACTTTTCCTGATAATTATTTATACGAGCTATGGTTTAATGTTGCTTTACGTCCCCCAAAATTTAAACTTACAGGATAAATATGGCATTTCCAAATTATGTAAAAATGTTAAAACGTACAATATAACAATGTTTCGAGTCATGGAGATTTGAAATTAAAGTCGAAGGACGAAAGATGGGTGGGATTATTTAGCTCCTTGTTAGTTTGGGACGAGTACATTGCGTGGGAGTAGAACGTCATGTGCATTGCATATAACAAAGAACAAACCTGTTATTGCTCCCTCGGCAATGTGTCCGTGATTTTCCTAGCAAAATACGTGTCAAAATACTAACCATTAGTATTCATCCGCATGCCGCCATGCTTTTATGTGTTGATCAACTCAAGCACATAGGTCTATTTAAGGAAATGAAGACACATAGATTTTTGCAAGGGTGGATTAATGGCTGTCGCTATGAGTTTATAGAAGTGTCTCTGCGAACTTTTTAGAAGAGTATTATTGGTATAGAGCGTAGATATGGCACAATAGCTGGCGTAAGTCGCGGACTTAAAGTAAAATTTATCCCGAGGTTTTACAAGGCGTTAAATGCACTTCAAATAATGCTGTTTCCATTATTTCGGGTGCGTACGAAGTAGAATGTGACTCAGAATAAACGGTAGGCATAAATGGAAAGACAATTTGTTCAAGGACTTGTGTACTTGCATCCAAATCCCCCCCCCCCCTTGATGTTGCATTACATTCTGCATTGCACGCTTCCATGATAATACAAATGGAGACAAATTTAATGCTTTTTAATAAAAGCTAATTTACAAGCTCAAATAAATTTAAATTGAAACGGGGGGATGTACGGAAATGCGATTTTTTTGTAATGCGCATTTTGAAGTACCTGCTATGTATCCTATGATTTCAATACTCTGAAAACGGTCACAACTTGACTCTTTGTATTATTTGCTGTGTTGTGAGGAAGTTCAGCACTTTAACATAAGGCGATAGCAGTGTCGTATTAAGGTTATAAGTGCTAGATTATGTCTGACTTTTAAAATAATGTTTATAGAAACATCATGATTAAATATGTAATGGCTTCCTAAGGATTTTTTGAAAAGAAAATGTAGGATTTCTTTTCAAATCAGTGAAAACATTGTAGAAGCATTTGGAGAATTACAAACAAATATTTATTATATTCTGGGCATTCTCTTAGTTAGATTCAGGAAATTCAATCAGGAGGATGCCTTGAGAGAGTTTGAAAGTGCCGCCTCTGAGTATATGCAATTGTTAAAGAGCGATGTTAAATACTTGTTCGCTTAGTGGTGAACAAAGTAAAGAACACAGAAACGTTTGAGATGCTTCCACCAAGTAAACTTATTAAAAAGATAATGTGTGTTGATGGAAGAACTCCGACACATCCCGCTTAATAACACTGAGTAAATAATAATATTTAGTGTATATTAATAGTTAACATTAGAATTCCAGAACCCCCCGTGCACTAGACGTGATTTAAGTCCAGGACCGTGTCACTAGGGTGTTAAATCATGTTGCAGCTTCATGAACTAAGTTTGAATTAATGTATGATCATGATGCGTAAGACTGTACAATTCAAAAAGTGTACTCGTGCTTATGCGGGTATATAGCCACCGTAGCGTTTGAGAAGAGAGAGAGAAAAAAAACAGGTTCGATTTCAATTGGTTTCTTCGGAAAATACAGGTAATAAGAAGAGGAAATAAGAAGGAAGAGGAAATAAGAAGGAAGAATTGGATCCTTCCTTTTTTTCCATGTGGGAGCCTGAGGTAGATTCCAGGTGCATATTAAACATATATATTTTGTGATTTCACTCTTTTCAAAACTACGGAAATCGATGTAAGTACAAGCACGTATTTTGAAGTTTAAACCATTTGATTTGTTGCTGCAGATCTTCATAATTTAAAGTGATGCTACTAATAACACAATTCTGTATTAATACTGCATATTGGAAAAAAAATCTGACTTAAGAATAGCTGCTATAAGCAAGAAGTTGTTTTTGATAACCCACAAGGCTGATAACATTTCTTTTTTTTTTCTCCTTTCGAAGCGTTGTTTGTACGAAATAGAATAAATATACACATTCCTGTAAGGTATATCTTCTTATTTTAGTTTCTGCTCCATGGCCTTACTGAATAGTATTGGTGTCTGTGACTAGGTAAACAAAGCTCTGTGTTGATGTTTACATTGTTACTTCCAAAGGGAGCGAGCGCCGAGCCCCTTTGGTCCAGGCGGTAACGTCGCGTAGTTCCTGTGGTACCAATGGGTAGATAAACAAGTGGGTTCGAACCCCAAGACCGACCATCCTCACAAATTTTCCAGGGTTTCCCTCAGTTTAAATAGGAGAGTGCCTAGATAGTGATAGCACCTTCACTTAGGGCCTGGCCGCTACTGGCCTGAGCTGTGACTATAATTCAGTTCAAGTAAATGAATAACTTTGTTATTATTGTGTTTGAATTTACTTTAAGGCCTTTAGGCAGCTATGGTTCATGTCGTATGGATGATAATGGAATGAAATGGTGGAATGAAGAAAGTGGGAGGAAACCACGAAGCCTACATGGAACGAGCAGGGATCGATCCGATGACCCCCTAGCACCAGACGTGAACACTCTACCAACTGAGTCACCATGACCTACTATTATCGTGTAAAATGTAAAAGCATAGCAGATCCTTATGCAGTGGTTAGCAATATTGTATAAATGGAAGCAAGGATACCACGAAAGCAAGTTTCTCCTCGCCTCACAACTCCTTTGTTTAATGTTTATCAAATCATGAACGGGTAGTTCATATACTGTCGCTAAAAAAAAAAGCAATAGCACGTGGTATTCTCAACCTTGTTTTCTGCTCGTCTGATTTCATTTTCTTTGTTTTACCGTCAAGTAATTGATTTAAATTTCTTACGTATGTAGTGGCCATATTTGACGTTTCTTTCATTGATTTATATGATGTCTCAAGATTGTGTCTGCGCTCTACAGGCCGCTGCTCTCTAAACTCATAATATGTCTTAGGAATGACATTTATTTGCTGAAACAGAGGAAAGCCTTAGGAAACTTTTGTCAGGTTACGGGTAGCACAATTCATGCCATCGTGCCTCCCTGTCAGAGCTGAGATCAGAAACTTTTGGTGACCTTGCCGGAGCCATCCAAAAGCTTGATCTGATTGAATTTCGTGCTCTGGGGGTAACATTCCTGAAAGAAACGCAATATTTTATTTTCAGGAATGAATTAAAAACTCTGGTTTGCCCTCCGTGTCAGACCAGGTCCCAAGCATATACCCGGCAACCCTGTCCAAAACTTCAAACGTTCCAGCTCTGTTCCCTGTACTGTTCGCAAGGCTGAGACCGTGGTGATGAGTGATAACGCTTGATTCTTTGTAATCAGCTACTCCCGTTTCTGATAGCCGGTTGGTACAAAAGTGATTCAGTTTACTTTAAAATATAGGACCCATACTTAGATAGCAATCTTAAGATGGTGAAAAATAGCAAACCACTCCCAGATACCTTCGAGGCATCGACCTACTTCCTGCAGAACACACATAGTCATTCAGCAGATCACTCATTTGGTTGCTGCGACTAAGGAAAATAATATCATTTGCGTGTCTTCCAGTGCCAATCCGAGACCAGGTGTAACCACTAGAACGCAGGGAAGCTTTGATTATTTTGTGTTGTGAATGTCTATTTCTAGTTTATATTTTAATATTACCTTATTTCGGGTGGTCGAACTGTTTTTTCACCAAGCTCAGCCGAAAAAGAGAGAGAACGTAGAAAAATTCCAAAGAATCCATTCAGTATGTGAATGAGTGAAATAATTCATTCATTTTCATACTACGCAGATGATATTACCCAATATTATCTGCTTAATATGTGCGTAACGTTGACAGCTATTAGGGGGCGCGGTGGCTCGTTGATAGAGGGCTCACCTCTAGTGCTAGGGGTCGTCGGTTCGATCCCCGCTCATGCCATGTGGTGATCAAACACCGTCTGCGTGTATATTCTCTGGATTCTCCCGTTTCCTCCCACTTTCTTCATTCCACTAAGTCAGTGTTCGATTTGTGTAATTTCCAGAGAGGGAGAAGAATTAGTGAAGTGTGTATTGTACGGTATTTTGGGATAGTCCATTTGCCATGTTAGAGGTATATATCTGTAAAGAGTACCAGAAAAGATTTTTGCCGAGAGGGAGATAATCCCAACCATCCCCCGCTACAAATTGAACACTGCATTAAGTTATCCCATGATCCATCCGGCCTGAGCCAAACTTGCCTTGCCTACATGAAATCTGTCCCACCTCCGGGCGAATAATAATAATAATTTTTTAAAAGATTAATGTAAAGCTAAGATCTCCAACAAAAAATGGCAGCACTATCTCCGTATATATCTAATGTATTTTTATCGTTGCACGAAATTTCAATACTGCTCCTACAAATTCAAATTGGGAGCGTTCAAGGGAAGAAAGTTCATAACAAATTCAAGAGTTCTACCCGTGCCGATTTTTAATTTTCTTCCTTGTTAAAAGAGTTTCATTGTTATAGGTTTAGATATCCATAAGAACAATGAAGCGATTTCAACAACGAACAAGAAAGAAAATATAAAATCTTCCCTGAGCGTTTAAACTCTCTCGGCGTGAATTTGTAGGAGCAGAATTGAAATTTCGTGCAACGATAAAAAATACACATATACGGAGATAGTGCTTCCATCTTTTGTCGGAGATCTTGGTTCTACATTAACCTTTAAAATTCTAGGTGTACCATTTTGTTTTGAGGCTCAATTTTTAGAAAGTGATATTCTACATCTTTATATAAGAAAATCTCAATATTTAACAAGCATTTTCTGCCAGTCGAATTAATCGGTTCAGAATTGCAAGGTTTTGAGACTTTTTGAACTTAGTGGCCTTCTGGTGCTTTTAATGACCTGTTAGTGTTGATTAACGTGTCGTCTGAGGAAGACGTTGTTAGAACATTGAAACTGCAACACTTGCTGTCTGTTTTCAAAATAAAGTGTAATATCCTTGGTAGCCTGTTTTAATTAAAATAAGTATGGATTCAAGGCCTCAATATAAACATATCAACTTTTTGTTAACAAAAGTTCTAAGTACAAATACTCACCACCTTTTATCCCGGAAAGGGGTATTTTTGTAACCCACTGGACATTATTAATCCTAATTTTAATTTTCGTTCATAGATGTTAGACAGAGGAGAGACATACCTGCAAATTTGAGAAATACCGGTATTCTCTAAAAACATGCGTCAAATCTTTTGTCAATAGCAGCTGGACAAGGTAATGAGCACTGTTACCGTTGCGTAAATAACCGATTCTTCCCATGCACAGCATCAAGAACAATATTTCGTGAGACGACTGTTCCATGTTTGGGTCTGGAACATTTTATTCGTTAGGGTTACGACAACAGGTCCACACGCGATATGATTGAATTCAAGTTAGGTAAGTCGATGTCCGAAATAGTACAACAAAGTTAATCATTATGCAAAGGTCGTTATTTAATTACACCTGCCTACTTGTGCATAAAAAGTATCTTAATTATATATATATATATATATATATACGTGTGGGTGTGTCTGTGTGTATATAGTGTAGACCAGTTATCGTAATCCATTAACATTTTGGACTCAATTTCAGCTTTTGGCTGTAATTTCTTACGTTATGGTACTGCTTTGTTTAGATTATTAAGAATGTTACGATGGTAAAAATCATGGTTAAAGTACCTTACGTCTAGACTACGGAACTTTGTTATCGTGCTTGTATTGCCAACTTGCCAGTAAAGGAAAAGGTTTCACGCTTAGAGTAAGGAATATCCTTTTTGCATACTCTAAGGTTAAATGGTAAAGGTATAAATTTTATAATACTGAACACAAATGAATTGATTGTAGGGTAACAATTTGTAATTAGTTCTCCCATCATTCTTTTACACTTTAAAAGTGATACGCACCACGCAGTAAGTCGCGTTTCACACCTAACTTGCGTTTAGTGTACTAACATAAGAAGATAATCGTCGAAGGTGACGCAGGTTTAATTTGAAACCTGCGTTAAAGGTAGCTTGAGTTTACATTACTAAAACAATTTTGGTTAACGTTAAGCATGCTAAAATGCACCTCCTTTCATGTTTCCATCGACGGACTCGAGCAGAGCAGAAAGCCGAGAAGAGAAAACATAACGTCACTTCCGCTTTAGTCAGCCGCCATTTTAATTCCAGTGACCTGCGGTTAGACGCTAGTCAAAAGTGCTGTTTACTCAAAAATTATGTTTACACAAAAGTTCTGTGCCGTACCGGAAGTGTTCCCGACTGTGCTCCAGAAGTTGCCAAAATGGCTGCCCAGCCCTGCGCGTCGAGCTGAAAAAAATCTTACAATCGTAAAATGTTAGTAAGCAAAAGAAGGAATTAATTAGCTCAGTTATTTAATGCGTGCCCTCTTATCGTGAGATCGTGGGTTCGAAACCCATTCTGGAAAATGTATTTTTATATAATGATATATTCTTTAAAGAATGAATAATTAGAAAAAATAATAATAATCGGAACATAATTATTGAAAATAACTTTTTTCATCCTTATTTTTACAACACGCGCTCCCTCTCTAAGATAGTAAAGAGTAGAAACAAAGGTGCAAAAGTATATCCGAAACACTCATCTGGAGCGGCAACGTTTCGCAAAGCGTTTTCTCGCGATAGCAGAGAAAATGAGCAGTGACTGTAGCTGAGGAACACGTAACACGGGATGCTTCCCCCATTAATACTATTTTGTGGCTAGACCGCTGCTGGAGATTAAATTGAAACTGTATTTTCATTTCTTCAAAAAGGAAAATTTAAATTGTAAACCACCAGCACTGAATAGCCGACAGTTTATCTCAGATATAAAGCAAAATCGAAGCAAAATTTCTCTTGTTTTTAATAGTGATGTAAAATTTTCGGAGAAATGGAACAAATATTTTGTAATTTTACGGACACCCTGACGATTTTGATGATCAATAAAATAATTAAAATGTTAACTCTTGTTTGAAATTTACATTTCGAAAAAAATAACATCCATATTCAGACCTGCTTCTAACAAAGTTTTGAGGCATTATTTAAGATTTCGTGGTCCGAGCGAAAGGTCAGTGGAACATCTCAGTAATATACAACGACGCTAATGATATATATTTCAATTCAAATGGAAATGGAAATCTTTTTGTACATTTTCTAACTTAAGAACTTCTTCGGGTAGTTTCAGTAATTAATATGCACTTGTTCGACATACCCACACAAAACGGAGAGCTCCTACTTAATCAACTATGATCAATAAATTACAATTTGAAATTAATTCAAAAAAGCAAGTCAAAATAAAAGGATTCGTCATTTATCAGTGTATGATAAAGAAGTACAGCTGCAGTATTTTAGTTGACTCCAGGCACTCAGGAATGCAAAACTAGTAATTAATTGTAGGCAGTGCGGAGCGCTGGGCAGTTGCCGGTTTTGCCCTACCTAAAGCCGCCCCTGTCTATAACCAGGGTAATATTTACGGGGTAGTACCGGGGGGTCAGGACAATCCAAACCCAGTTTTATGGAAACATGGTATAACTTCAGACATAATTATACATATTTAATATACATTTGCTGCCCAGACACAACTTGGACCCCCCGAAAGCCTTTGGACCCCTTCCAAAACCAAATTCTGGATACGTGCCTGCTGTAACGCCGTGAACTTCGGATTGGATCGCCAATATGGCATTATTTATTTAAGGCCTTTAGATCAGGAAATTAATACAACACTAGGTCGAAGTGATTAGCAAAATAACATTTATTTTCCCCCAAAACATGCCTCTCAATTCTGCATCCAGACTGGTGCCTTCTGCACTTTTTGGCAACTCTACTTATGTAGCGCGCTTAATGAAAGCAACGAATGAATTTCCTAGCGCTGTTGAAAAAAAAAAAAACGGATGAGTACACAGCACACACATACACGCGCGAGAATCTATTTTCCACATAAGAGTTTAGGTTTCAGAGACTAATCACCGGAAGTGCTATTATTATTTGCCGTTAGGGGCCACAGGAAGCAAGTGACTACTGCAATGCGTAGTGGGTACGAAAAACATAAAATATTCTTACTTGGGCTAATGTGAAGTGGAAACGTGGTGTGCTAATACGATAATAAAATATATTGCTTTGTTCGTACTAGTAATAATTACACCAAGGGCATAAAATTGTTGATCTCTCAACGCCAACACAGTTTTTTTTTTCGGTAGTGCCAACATTTTACTTGCGTATATTTCTGGGTTGCAGAGTTATTGCTTTAATATTAAAAGGAGTTTCATTAAAGGTGGAAGGATAAATTCCACGTTAAGAAATTTATACCACTTATTTCGTTCCAAATAATTCACGCACGTTTCTATAAATGCTCGCAGTTCGGTTTACTTGATCTGCCCCAAAGAACTTGTGATTTACAAGAGAAAGATAATGTTAAAAAAAAGTGCGTAGCAGAGTTATAATGGAAATTATGTATTTTTTTCAAAACAAGTGGCATAGATAGGCGTCAGAAAATAAATTAAAAAAAATACAGGTAGATTGGATGATAATCTTTTCTTCGGCAGTGTGTAGGTAGTAAGATATGTAAGCGGAGCGAATTTTAGTGACGTAGTTTTCAAGAAATAAGGACCTGTGACATCAAAGATGCCGACGTTATAAAAACAAGGGCCTTACTATAGTGGTGACGTACCAATTTTAAAATCACTAAAACCAAACCAAAATCACTTCAAACACACACATTACGTTTTCTTGGGAGGCGAGCGGTTTACGCAATTATTTTCTTGCACTTTTTTTTGGATTATCTTAAATTAGTGACCATACGAACGTGGAGGTTAGGTGCGGTCATGTATCATTACAAAGTATATTTTTGTATGTTCACATTTATTATTAATAATTGCTTATTTTCCTTTTTCGTAAATTATCTTGTATTACTGAACATATGAACGTGGAGGTTAGGTGCGGTCATGTATCTTTGCAAAATATATTTTCACACATATTCACACTTACCTTCAGCACACAGGTTAACTCTCCCAATTTCCATTAGAAAGTCGTGTACAATTGTTTGGGGGCCTTTTCCTTCCCTTACAAAAATACTCTGCTAAATAACCTTCAAAATGCACTTTCCCTTGTCATTTCCATACGATTCAATAACAATAACGCAAGAAATGTCATAATCATCACAAAGACACGCCATTTCAACACTGCCTTACCGCCTTCCACATGACAACAACTGTAACTTACGCAAAATAGTTCCTTCCGCCACAACATGCAGTGCGTCCTAAAACATCTTCAAAACACACTAAAACTATATCATTATTCACTTCAAATGTTACCAACATCAATATTTACCTCCCTAATACTCTCAAACATCACACAATTATCTCAATTCCTCCTGTAAATTTCTAAAAATTGGTACGGCACTACTATAGTTAGCACAAAACAAGTTACTTTATGTGTTTGCAACACTGCTTTTAGTTCAGGATTACCTTCTCATTTTTGGCGGTAAGTTTGACTGCGGGCAGGTCGTAGTAAAAATTAGTAGTTGTTGGTGAAAATAATAATAAAAAATATGACTCGTTTCATTACACACCTGCTAGGCCAGCTTTTCATACACGCGCTTGCCACGTTCTAAGCTTGTGTGTGCAATAAAAAGAACACTGAACCTGACTCCTAACCAATGGTCACTATATTGTGGTAATGGTTTTCGTAATTTCTCAATGCGTGTCTAGCATTTGTGACCACTGCAGGAGTCACCACACTGACTCCAAATATGGCGGATTCTCGCTGTTCTATTAGGTAAATTTGAACTTAATTTTTTCCACCATGTTGCAGGTGTCCTTATGACACTTAATTTTGCACACGGTTTTGGAAGTTCTGTATATCAAATACGACACAAAAGAGATCGTTTGCAAAGATTCCAAGTAAATAAAGTGATGTGTAGAGCGATTGATTTTGACGGTTGAAGTGGCCGAGTGCAAATAGTGCAGAAAAACCGGTAAAACGCGTTTATGGTCGTAGCGCGTTAAGTTGTAAAGTAAGGGTGACAAGAAGAAATGTCGAAAGTTCCAACATTGTGGCATTAAATTGTGCCCGACGCCCAGTTGCACTATCTGCACCAAACAGGTTGTATGGAGTGTATAATATTGGTCACTAGCTGGCTTAAGTTTGGAGCAGATAAAGTAAACCTTCTGCATATAAACAGCTACCGATAACCAGCACCCTAAATGAGTGACGGGGGATAGCCTATTTTTCATACCGTAACTGTTTACATAAATAGCTATTGTATTTGATCAACAGATACCAGCATGGTTCTATGTAGAAGAAATCAGTGGCGTCACTTCGTGATATGACACTGGCGTAGTTACAAAAATTACGGACAGTGTTAAGATACCAAAGACGGGTTAGGTGTATTTTGGGGTTGAGTTTAGGACAACCAAAAATTTAAGAATTAAAGGAGAAATGTAATGTTTGCAATGTATGTGAAAGTGTTGAAAGTACGATAAGAAATTCAAAGAGCGAAAAAAATATATGTAACTATACAGCTGCTTCCGCGTTGTGCTGGCGCAGGTAGTAAGTCTTAAAAGTGATCCTGATATATTAAAATCACAAACTAATTTGTCTTCGCTCACTTAACATTATGTTAGTGAATTGTGTGGGTAAATACGTGGTATTCAAAACACGAAGTGACAATATTCCTCCGCATGGTGTTGCACGCATTGATCAAATCGAGTAAGCTTAGGTAAATACTTATGAAATATGTCTTTTCGTAACACATCTTGGGTTGTT
>JAGDQP010031610.1:0-10225 GCA_022664845.1 Lepisma saccharinum
ATATAGTAATTGTCAATTGTCTGAAGGACAATGTCATTTGCTACAATTTGCACAGGGGAAGTGGGTCAATTTTTTAATTCTCAAACTCTAACCTTAAAACATGCAGATTGGGTGTTATTTTGTCACCTGATATATGATGTGAATATATATGTCTTTGGAAGTGGTTCCGTGTATACCCACCAGGTGGTTGTGTATACCCACGTAATTTATGGGCTGGATATACGTGCCATAAATATACTAAATAAAAATCTAAATGTTATGTTCCCGGAATACCTTTTTCCGTGACTGTACGTGGGTTTGAACTTCACTGCTGACCATCCTGAGGTTCTCCAGGGCTTTGCTCATGTCTACCAAGCAAATGACGGGATGGTACTTTAAAGGATCTGATCGATACCTTTCCAAATCTGTACCTATCCCATCCCGGCGTGAGCCAGATGCCAAAAGGCCATAAATAAAATTCAATTTCAAGTTAGCAAATACCACGCCCCCTTTATCCATGCACTTTTGCAAACTACTACAAATACAAAAATCTATTTGTTTTCGTTGTCAAGGAACACGTCGTTAAAGATATGGAAATAACAATGCATAGCTTTCAGTTAGTTTTTCTTTCTTTGCTGATACTGACAATCTTCGACATTCCAACTGTTGTCGAAGCTGAAGAGGTGAATATTCTTTTGGAAGTATAAATTTAGCTCCAGGTGCATCCACCAAAAGCAAATGAACACATGGAATGCTTATTTGCAATGTCTATTATATATTTACTTTTACACAAATGATGACCACACCCCTTTGGCCTAGTCGTTAGGGTGTCTGACTACGGATTGAGGGGTTCCGGGTTCGATTCGCGGCGCTGCCAAGGATTTTTTTCTAAGGCATGTGGGTCTGGTACGGTGCCCACACAGCATTGTGATGCAATTGGGGAACTGCTGCGAATAAAAGACATTGGCGATCACAGTGAGAGCTTAGGCTCTCCTCTCCCAACCATCTGGTCACCGTGGGAGCAGTAGACCAACTCCTCGCTTCGGGAAGAGGCCTCATCCACTAGTGGATTGAATATGGCTGTGATTTACTTACACAAATGATCATGTTGCAGTATACACTGTGTATTTCACCAGAACGCCAGCAAAAACAAACTGATCATATTGCCCGCCATGCAAAAATATTCAATGTTTGCCGAACATCACGTGAGTGCTCCCAGCATGCAATGCACCAGTGACGCCAAATTGGCTCAGGCTGAATTAATGATGATGAGAAAACGTGTGGATTGAAGAAAGTGGAAGGAAACGGGAGAACACCGAGAAAACCCTCGCACATAATGTTTGTCCACCACATGGGGTGAACTGGGTTCGAACTGAGGACCACACACATAAGATGTGAGCGTTCTACGACTGAGCGACACCGGCCTCGTGATCCACCAATTCTATGGTGTCAAGACATTATCGAGAGACTATGTGTTTGAATGATACAAGAGGTTTCTGGAGGGCAGAGTTTCAGTTGAAGACAATGCATGTTCAGGTTGGCCTTCTACAGCACATAACGCTAAAAGTGCTGGGAATGTGTAAGGTAGTTACTTGGACAAGAACGCTTCGTTACTGTTCTCATGATATCAGGTGCATTGAACTTGAATAAAGATGGCAACATCAAATTTTACGCGATGATTTAAGGAAACGAAAGCTTAATACAAAAACCATCCCTAATACACTGACAATTGCCGTCGAACTGTTCAAAAAACCGAAGATAAAAGTTAGTGACTCTCAAACGAAGCGGAAAAGTGCCAATAAATTCCAACAATCCAATAGATGTGCTGAGAAGTATCCCAGAAGAAAGTGTCCCAGCTCACTTCCGATGCCTCCAAACCGTTGCCATTTGTGTATTTCAAGAATATACGTATCTATGTGAGTACATTGTATTAATATACCAGTTCTAGATTGGTTTCTAACAACGGTTATATAAAGGCTAGCTGTAGTTTCACATGCTGTTAACCCCCCACATGTGTAGATTTGTAAGAGTTCATTTTATTTAGTAATCAGATGATAATGTAATGGCATAACTAACATAAATTCAAGTAGCAGAAATTAATTTTACAGTATAAACTTAGGATGAACCTAACATAACATATTGAGGTGCATAATTTATATATCGATATTGGTATTCGGAGTGAAGGTGAGGAAAATAGTGAAAACAGTGTAGATAGTGCTGAAAATTCAAGAACAGAAGGTTGTAGCTTCACTAGATTACTAACGATCTTGTAACCAGATATCGCTGAACCAAATTTAAAGTCATTTTCTTTGTACTTACTTTCTTTGGAAGCTAGTGTGAATTAGATGCTGGTGCCGAAACCCGGGACATCGTCGCCCTTATCGACAGAATGAAGAAGGGAACCACGGAAACCTTTAACCCAGACAGGAAATTAGTGGAAAATGCCACAAGTGAAGGCTGTAGTGTCTGAATAGAAATCTGAAGTTACTTTCCTCTATATCACTGCTTTACAAACTGAATGCAGATAGTTCAGAAATATCATAACGGAAGATTATACCCTTACAAGTTTGTAAAGGCCTTATAACTCGAGGTCTCTCTGAATCTAAAATTTCAAATTAGGTTTCCTCTTACCTGGTTTCGTTTAGGCACTAGTTTGTATGACAGACAGACCTACAAAATGAAATTATACGATGACGAAGTATATTTTGGGGCCCATTACTATTTTTATTTGAAACCTCCCATACATATCGTATTTAACGTAATTCACACTTAGATAAAAGTCATTTATAGGAGAATTTAATGAAAAATGATCACTGGTATTAAAAGAGGAATATCTTACATACGCAATCTGGTTGTAAAACATCTTATTAAGGCCCACTTGACACTGAAGCATTTATGCTACGATAAATTCTAGTACGTAACAATAGTGTAAATCATAGCTAACATAAATTCTACGATTTATAGCAGCAGAAATGCTTCCGTTTCAACCGGTCCTAAAGGGAAAAGTTCTTTTATTTAGTAAAAAAAAGGTAAAGCTATCCCCTCTCCGGTGCTCACGAACCGTGGACGGCGTATGGGAGATGTGGAGGTAGCGCTGCACATATTTTCGACTTACGGCACGAACTGAAATGATTGTCCCACGCTCGAGACCGCCTTTACCTCCCAAGGTGCCCAGGAATACCAAGAGCACGTTGGTACTCAATTTAATATTAATTTTTAAATTTATCTTAACTCCTTTAGTCATCTGAGGGTCAGACCGACTCAATTTGTTAGAAGGCTCAGTGCATCTCAGGGCGCCAATTATGGCAACACTGGAACATTTGAACAACGAACAAGGCAAATTCACAATTGATTAAAATCAGTAGTTTCATAATTCGCTGCATCTTTCAAAAAAATTGGAAGGTTTTTTCAACAAAAGCTGTCTGCTTCGAATAACTTTACTCATTTCTACTCAACTCTACGATATTTATAAACAACTTAGCCGGAGAAGATCATCATTCTATTCATCCACTAAATCTATTTTCGAGGATCCCTAATTCGATTTAAGAATTATCTTAATAAGAATTTCACAAGTAAGAAAGTAAAACATATTTTTCATTAACAGCGCTGAAATTGTATGCAAGAAGGTAGTGGAATGGCAATATCTCGAATATCGTTTTCAATATTAGAAACCCCAGTTGGTACCTCTGATCAAGATCAAAGACAATTACAAGTAATGTCCGCGAATAATTCAATGAATCTTCAATTCTTCAAGAAAAGTAAAAAAGAACCCGTTTTATGATCGAACGGATGTTTCAACTTTGTTCGTAAAATAATCTATAAACCCTTGCATTTTTATGCGTTGCATAATTTGATAGCCTGTGGTCATCTAAGGCAATGATGATTAATATCGTTTGTGTCTGTAAATTGTTATCGTAAAAACATAGTTATTGATCAATTCTGTCTATTTTAGGAGTCAACAACAGAGGAAATTCCAGAATTCGAAGGAGATCGGGTGATGTTAAGTCCTCCAGCAGACATCCTTAATGGAGCAATTGACATAGCAACTGACGTATCAACTGCGATAGGGGAACGCATAGTAGTAAGCATACAGTCATTTATATATATGGATTTTTTTCCAAACCAAAGGGGTCTGGATCGACGGTGCCCACCCAGCATAGTGATGGAATTGGGCATCTGTTGTGAATAAAAGTCAGTGCGATGACAGTTGAGAGCTTCGGCTCTCCTCTCCCAACACATCTGGTCAGCGTGGGAGCAGCAGACATACTTCTCCCTTCGGTAGAGGCCTCATCCAGTAGTTGATTGAATATGGCTGTGAATTATTATATATAGGATTATGATATGTACAAAATGTTCCTTATTGAGTCAGGTTGCTCCTATGGACAGGGTGAACCTATTTTGGTTTTCCCATTGACTCGGGTTGAATGAGAAAAAGGTAAGGTTTTACAGGTAGGATAAGAACTACAGTATATAAATTACAGGAGTGATTTGATTCGTCACCTTGTAAGCCAGAGGTGCAGTTCCCGAACACATTGAAATGTAATGACTCATAATTCACAGCAAGATGTAATCATATAAGCGATATCTGCACTGCAAAAAATATGCTTATTTGTTGATACATCAAACCTAACCTCAAAATTCATGACACAATGATATACTGAAACATATCGTCTATGTAAGATTTTATTTTGTAATATGTCAAAGCCAGGGGACGCGTCAGAGACATAAAAACTATCGGATGGCTGCTATCAATGTGCTGAACAAAATGATGTTTGATTAAAATGAAAACCGGTTTATACTCTAAAATATTATGAGATCACTTCGAGTCAATATCTTGGTAAATTTCTTCTGAGACAACCCTTAAAGAAAAGTGAAAATAAACCTTTTTAACAATATAATGAGTAGCTTAACTCTACGTTCAAAAATGAATGTACAACTTGTGCGTGTTGTAAGCACTGTGCAAGGATGATAGCCTGTTCTATTATGAAACGATGGTGAATGAACTATTATTAACGTCGTAAACGAGCTGGTGAGCTTCTAAGGGCGGGTCCTACCGTTTTTATTAAAGTGGGCTCCGAACTACTGCGTTCAATTGACCGCAGCGGCCGGCTATCGTGCTTGAGGTTTTTCCACGGTTTTTCAGTCATATTAGCCTAATGCCGGGATTGTACATCCAGGCTGAACCCTGGTCGACTTCCTTCTTACATCCTTAATAACAGTAACAATAACCACTGGCGTTACAGACCGAAAGGTCCTGAGTTTGCCCCACCGCCATCTGTCTGCAACTGATGGAACTGCGTCCACCAGAGTGACGGCAGTGTAGTCAGTACTGCGCGCCATCTGACCACGAACAGGTGTATTATGGCTTTCTAGGCCGAGTGTCCGTCGCGTCTTTATTCACATGACTTCCCAGTTTGCCTCACGACGCTGAGTGGACGCCGAAAAGTGGGACTCCAGCCGGGAATTGAACCCGGCACCACTCGGACATGAGTGCAACGCTCTAACCACTAGACTATGGAGCACCTCTTCTTACATTCTTCCTCTACCCTATCCCGGACTGGGCCATAGATGCCTAAAGGCAATTTTAAGTCTAGTTCGTACATCTTTTATAGGATCATTTTTTTAGACTGAACCTTGCCTACTAAATAGCATAGCAATCTGCAACAATTGTTGTTCTTATCAGTTCTATCCGCTATTCAGAGACCTCGCTGATAGATACCAATTTGCGTCAGAGCTGAAACGGATCACTAGGTCAATTGGGCTACTCGGGTCAAGTTTCGGACCAGGTTTGGAACCTGACCCAGGCCGATGACCCGGAGGGCAAATTAGGGTTTGTACCCTCTCTTGCTATTGCAGGCATGAATACGAGAAAATACTCTATGTTGTTTTATTTGTGCATCTGACAAACTTGGTATTACACCTCAACATTATTTACTTTTGAATTGAATAGCATTCGCGTGTTTGCTAATCCGCCCACCGTTATTAACGACGTTTACACTAAACTGTAATCAATTTCACTGTTACTCATAGCATTTAAGATTCCTTTCACAGCTAAATTCGCTCCCATGGATGTCTACGTTTACACCTGACACCAAATTCTACGACGTTTACATTGTAATTATACTTCATTATACCCATAGAAACACTATTTTACGAGACGTTCACAGTAGATGCTTTCTTTAGGGTGTACGTTCAATACCCAGTTTTGCGTAAGTGTGTTAAAATGGGAAGAAAGTATTTTACTTTAGAGAGGACAATAATTATGGAATTTTAACCATAATTAGAGGTTGTTGTTTTTTCACACAAGAGATACGAAAGTTGTTTCAGAACCAAATTGAAATTTTCTTCACAGAAGTCTTCATCAGCACATTTCAAAGAAAAATAACGATTCCATTTTTGTTAATAATGCCTTCGTCTGAAAATCGTTGATGATGTAAATAATGTGTTAATTCAAAATCGAACAAATACAGAAAAGGATGAACTGCTTTGTTTAAATAGTTTCATTATTATGTTACTATTGTCAATATTCAAAGCTATTTTCTTATCTTTTCCAGAATGTCGCTCGCAGAACTGAACGATTTTTCCAAGATTTAAGACCAATCCTTCGAAATCTTTTACGAATTGAAATTACCAGAGAAGTTTACTACGACAATGAAGTACAGGACACGTGATTATAAAGGATTCTCTATTTCCTTTTAATAATGAAGCATAACCACACTTAAAAAAAATAATAACGAACGAAAGGAAGAAGAAATGTCTCACAAAATTCTCAGAGTACGTTGTTACAATTAGTATTACATTATACTGAATTGTCGTATTGTGTTATTGTAACTATGTCCAGCACTCTGTGATATTGTCGAAATAATTTCGTCTTTGAATTACGTAGCTAGTTGAATTAAAGTAATTTCCTATGGTAAAAGAAAATTAAAACACCTGTGTGTTTCTTGGTATGATTTGTTCTGTTACAATTATAACAATTACTCGTACAAGATTATTGGACCTATGAAGAATAAAGATGACTGTGCGCAATCGAACAAGGAAAATTAGTGAAGATGGTTCAAAGAGATGTACAGTTATAGTCCCGTTGACGTCTTGCTCCAAAGTATAACAGGCAATGTTGTGTGATGTGATTTTGTAATTGAAGGAATTGGACGTGAGAGATACGTGCAAAGAATGATGATTCCCAAGAATGGTGACTTGTATAAAAGAAAGAAAGGGCCTCGCAGGGTAAGATGGTGAAAAGTGCCTTCGAAGGAATCGTGATTAAAAAAGTAGTACCATATTCAGCATAAAAAATGATGGCTTTCCACCATATTTCAGCTAAAAAGATGCTAACCTAACAAAATTAATTAAAGTGTGTTTTTTGATAGTTTTGCGATATCTAGGTCGGTTTTGCGCCTACGATGACCTTCTTTTTTTTAATTGAAGATATTTTCAAGCTCTACAAGATGGTAATTGTTTCATTTATGTTGGCGCCAAATTTAAATTTTTAGATAGGTTAGAAAATTTGAAAATTGAATTTTAAAAACAACCTAAGACAACAGTTGGTTAGAAAAAAATAAATGTTATGTATTTTTATTTCTATAACCATGATTTTTTTTCTCAGATTTTTCAAACATAACCAAAGAATAAGACACGTGACTGGGCTCTTATGTAACACATGCAGTATAAATACAAGTTCGAAAGCTCTGTTTGCCACGTCGCCGTCGTGGACGACTGGTCAAGACGTCGGCTTCTTGAGTGAAAGGTCCCGGGTTTGAGTCCCGCCCGGGACAACACTTTTTCTTCCTTTGTTCTTTCAAAATATACTTTTATATGTTCATATTTATTATTGAATAATTGCTAGAATGTATTGATTGCTACTGAAAGCTAGGATGTGTCTGGAAACACACGGAGCGAGATGTGCAAGTTTGCACAGTGCGTTCGAAGGGAGCTGGGCGGCGGAGCTGCGGGGGGCGGGGCGCAGCCTCCGGTTAGCAGTGGGCATACTCACAAGTGCTGTTAACATTCTCTTCTGCCTGTTATTTGGTACACACAACATTCATGTTATCTTTATTTTTTACCAATCTCTGTGCTGTTCATTTGCACGGTTGAGACAGTCATAATAAAAAACTTTGTCAATGCATCCTTTTCTTAAACAATTCCTAGTAAAAAGTAAAAAAAAAAGTTCATGCATGATTAAAAAGAAAATTAAGGTGATCGCAAATTAAAGAATTTATAAAGTGACTCTCTATGAGAGCGCGCCCCATGCGATCTGGGTGTGCATCCAGATACATCGTAGCTTTCAGTAACAATCAGTTATTTATATACATCCTAGCAATTATTAAATAATAAATATGAACATATAAAAATATAATTTGAAAGAACAAAAAGTTATCCCAGGCGGGACTCGAACCCGGGACCTTTCACTCAAGAGGCCGACGTTTTGACCAGTCATCCACGAAGGCGACCTGGCAAACGACGCTTTCGAACTTGTATTTACGTGCATGTGCATCCATTCGATATCTAATATGTCTGTATAAATTAAATTATGGCTATTTTTTAAAGTGATAGTCACAAGATGAATATTCACTCTTATGGTAAACTGAATGCAGTTCTTAATGTGACAAACACTAATAATTACTGATTGGGGGAAATTGCAAGTAGATATTTTTGGTTTATAACAGTTAGAAATGTAGCCACGCTTATAAAGTAGGGCTACTTCGCTCTTGCAGCAAAAATTACATAGGATTTGGAAGTAAGTAAATATAATATTCTTCAGAACTGACATTAGTTTCACCAGGCCCAGAATAAACTGCAATTAGAGCTTTGGAACTGCGTACTAACTTTAAAAATTGTGGGTCTTCACTTACGGACTATAATTTTATAATTATACCTTAACTTACACGCACTTTCTAGGAAATATTTCCTAAAACCAGACATTAGGCGTCCGGTTTGAACTTCTAACCGGGCACCGGACAACTGCCCTAAAATCGGACGGTTGGCAACCCTATGTACAGTATAAGCGTTAAGATTGGTCTTTCACCACCACCGTGAATAATATTTATCACGTGTGGACACCTTGATATATGAGATTATGTGAGATCATGCGGAAACTGTTGCAATGGGTTTCGACATGTCGTTTCGGATAAATTTATGACACCGCTCGTTGTAATCCAATTCCACATGTGCTTGTAGATGCGTCACCAAGCCAGTAGATATTAAGCAGAACTTGATGCAAGAGGACATTTGCCGTCCTTAGTGGCACATAACCATGCACAAAGTGGAGGAGACTCCTTCACGCATTTCCACATTTGATCAACGATAAATTTATTTTACTACAGTTTACTTTTCGAGGATTCATTTCCCTAGACCACACATACCATGAATTATAACACGCTGCTCTCAGATAAATTATTTTGACAACAGAGCTTCTCCTGGTCATTGTTCGATGCTTTCGTACTACTTCCTGTTGGAAGGAGAGAGAGAGAGAGAGAGAGAAATGAAACATACAATTACGTAAAACTCACAAGAATACTTTCATATGCTATTTTAAAATATCAGATAATTTGCCCTAAATCTTTATATTATTCTCGTATATGACTTTAGGTACTTCGACCTTGTTAATTGCTGTTCTGAAGTGTTGGTAGAATTTAGAATTAAGTCTGTTAGCGTGTATTGACTGATGTGTACTGTATTAATCTTAGCAGCCTAGATGAACCCGTTACCTGCTGTTATAACATTGAACCGTGTATAAAGATGTCACTCAATCTCAGAAGAGGTTTTTTGAAGATGAAATTAAAGGAGATTTAGGAAATATTTTTGTTATTTTAATTTTAAAACACTTGTCTGTCATTTTTGCGGACATTCCCCTCTTCCCAAAATAGTCATCTTAATTTCATTCTGTCTCTTTCTCCCACGACACGTCTGAATGAACTCCAGAATACCATCTGTTAGCTAACTGTTAAACTACGTACTGTATGAGGAGAGAGAAGGTTTGGAAAACGTTAAACGTAGTAATCTTTGGTCACTGCATCGCGTATAATAAAAAATCTAACCTGACTTTACGTATCCATTTCCGTGAATTCTGTAAACATTCAAAAGATATCAGATTTGTGTGAGACAAATGAAAATTTGTGCAAACAATTGAACTGTATTACAAAAGAAGTAAATGAGGTGAGAGAAGAGAACAGACAACTCCGACAACTAATAGTGCTGCAAGGAGATTTGATTGACAAGTTAGAAAATCAATCGCGACGGGACAACT
>JAGDQP010031610.1:10325-21839 GCA_022664845.1 Lepisma saccharinum
TGTGTTCTAAATAAATAAATAAATAAATAAATAAAAGGAAACAAGAGAGAACTATTATTTGTATATGTAAACAAGTTCTTTTAAAAGAAGAACATAACAAAACGTAGAGATTGATGGCAATCGAACCCGGATCTCCGGCCAACGGTCTAATACATATCCAATGCACTAAGCAATCAATCGAAAACGGATGGTTGTGCAGGGTCTTTTATCGTTAACTGTATTTTCAACACGTGCTACAGCACTATAATTAATTAAGACGCCAACAGATGGCTGTACGTACTACAGGGATTAATTATCAAGTATAATCACAGAGAATCATACAAAGAAGTAACTTGCATTCATAAAGAGCTACGCATATTTTTTTTCTGGTTCTGAAGAAGTTTCAAACTTTGCCGCTAGATGATTCTGAGGTCAATAGCTCAATTTTGTTAACATTCAAGTTTATGATTAGTTCGTACTGTCATATTTGAGCTAACAGCAAATGCTGAACCAATGACAGAATTTCAGTTTACCAGGATTTTCACGAAAATAAGATATTAAGTTTAGTGACATCTACCGATGAGGAAAGAAACTACTTCAAAATCAGGAAGAAATGCGTAACTGTTTACGAATGGATGCTAGTTGTCTATATGGTTCTCCGTAGCATATGCTCTCTAGTTTGTCAATCCATTTGCAACGCAGGCTGCTACCAAAACAAAAGCGGGTGGAGAGACACTGTCTTCAGATTTGGGTCCAGCTATGGCAATTTATTGAACTAATTTCAATCAGGTGACTACAATTAAGTATGCAAGTAATTTTATGCAATGTTCTAGCTCTGTGAATTTTGAAACTTCTTGAAATACATTTTCTAAGGCAGGTTTCAACTCTTAGTAGCTGACAAACGATCTTTGTGAACTCTGTTAAAACTACATGTATAGGAAAGTGGGGGACTGGTGCCCACATAAGGGAAAATTTTAATATCTCGGTACTTTTCTATCCTCTTGTAATAAATTAAACATAGATTTGTAGGTTATAGTCTAGTTAGCATATCCAACGAACTACTTCTTTGAAAACCATTCACATAAGTTAGTATGAGTTGATCAATCATAGTATCCGTAGTCGGGTAATGCCGCCCATGTTCGGGTAATACTGCCCATGTTAGACAAATGCATTTTAAATTACATCTCTTGCACATAAGTCTAAGTAGTGTAAGCAAATAAATAACTTATTAAAATATACATAAAAAGGTAATAGTTTAAAACTAAAACTATAATTGTTACGGCCAATCACAAGAATTAGAGGCAATGTTGTGTGTGCAACAATGTGGCAATTGTCACTATGTGCAACAATCTTGTTTTGTGGCTCAAAAACACAAGTGTTTAGAATATCGAAGGTAAATAAAAAGGAAAGAGCGCGTTTGTGAACATTTTCAGCTATTGTTGTACACCTTGGAGGGAAATGCCGCCCATAGTGGTGACAAATGACTGTTTGCATCCGATACTTTTGAGAACTGAGAAGAAGCTTTAGCAATACGTTCAACCACAACAGAAACTAATATAGAAAATAGCTATTACTCATACTTACACAAGATTATATTTTGAATTATAACTCAGTCGCGAAAAATCATATTTTTTTTCCTCGTAACTGACCACAAATAGCGCGAATGTCTTTCTCCATGTGCGTGCTCAATGTTACGTCACAGCACTAGCTGATGACACTATAAGTGTTGATTGCACGTTCTTAAGTTTCGGGAAATTTGATAGGCGGCATTACCTAATTGGGCGCAATTCTCCCGCTATTATCTAAAATGTACTTTACTTATCTGCATTCAACAGTCGAGAATAGTTCTCCTTGAAGTCTAACAGATAGCACTAAAAGGTAAATTTCAATTTAAGAATGAATTTGAATAATATGTTCCTTTGTACGTTTAATGGCTTTCAACCCAGTTTTGTTTTTTAAAAGATTATGTACTGAAACAAAATACAGAAAAATTGAAGTGGTTAAAGTCATCTGAAAGAAAGAAATTTGATTCGTCGTCTACAGAAACTCAGTATGAGTTTAAAATAACGTCATTCTTATGTGTTTTGTGTGTGTTCGTTCGATGTGATTGAGGAGTTGAAAGGCTACGTAAAACTGAGAATTGTAAGTAAACATATTAAATTTTCAACTAAATATAGTTGTCTTGATTTATTTCACTCACCAGTTACAGAAATATGATTTAATAAACATTACAATAATGTGCAAAATTGTGTTGAGATATTCAGTCAAGTTAACTGAAGTGTCATTTGTCTTGTGCACTATAAAACATTGTCGTTCAGTTCCGTGGAAAAAATCAGGCAAACTGGGTTGGCTGGAATGTAACTAACAAAAATCCGAAACCCTTCAGTTTCCAAAAATATTCAATTAAAGAATACTTAGAAGAAATTTGCCCTACTATTATGCAGGTTCATATTGCGACTATTATTGAGATTCAGAATGTGAACCTGCGTAATAGTAGAGAAAATTTCTTAGTATTCTTTGCTTGAATATTTTTAGAAACTGAAGGGTTTCGGATTTTCGTTAGTCACGTTCCAGCCAACTCAGTTGCCTGATTTTTTCCAGGGAACTGACCGAAAATTTTTAACAGTGTGTCTTGAAGTAATCGAAAATTTTTAGCAGTGTGTCTTGAAGTAATCGAAAATTTTTAACAGTGTGTCTTGAGGAAGTCAAAATTTTTTAACAGTGTGTCTTGAGGAAGTAATCGAAAATTTTTAACAGTGTGTCTTGAGGAAGTAATTGAAAATTTTTTAACAGTGTGTCTTGAGCATTCATAATTAGCTTGATACACTAGAACATACAACTTTTTGAATTTTTATTTAAGACCTTTTGGCATCGTGGCTAAGCCCGGATAGGAGAGGTACAGGATAATGAAGGTATTGACCAGTGCATTTCTTAAGGTACTATCACCGCATACGCCTGTTGAAACTGTGGGGAAACTCGAAATTCTCGGTCAGGATAGTCGGCCGTGGAGTTCAAACACATAACACTTTAATGCAGCATATTGGCATACATGTGTATAATACAAATAAAAGACTAAAACTGGCAACGCAATAATAGTGATGGTGCTATAATTATAGAAGTCAAAATGGCTTCACCAGGTGGCAGTAGTGATGATGGCATGTTTGAGGTGCGGAATAAAGGATAAAAAAGGAGCGTTACATATCTAGAAGGATATAGTAATGAACATCATGAATTAATAAGAGCGTATTTTTTGCCCAGGCTATAAAGAAGTTCAGTTGAGTTGAGTTATGTTTATGATAGCAAAGATGCTACAGCTTCTCTCCGTAGTCATGTGCAAATAAGAGCGCTGAGATTCTAAAGACAATAGCGAGGGTTCTGGTAACTTTCTCGACTCTCAGCCACATAACCATTCATTTTAATAAAATAGGTTGACAACTGGAGTGCTTAGAGACGGGAACATAGAGTACGTTTCTTTTGCATCGAATAGTGTAATGCAAACAAATTGAAAATTTGAATTTTATGGCAACTCTAACAACTAGGGTGCTTGGGAACGTTGTCACTGGTTTTCTCTGTTGTGTAGAATAATGTTTATGCCAATTTCGGTGGAGATTCGTCTAACAGAATTGAAACAATTTAAAAAAAATGATTCTTAAAAAGGGGTTGGCAACACTAATCAGCTCCACCAATCAAGACAATTCCTTCGCCTGTGAATTAGTCTAGTCAAGGCATTTCCAAGCACCTCTCTACACCTTGTGGTTCTCGAGATTTATTTTTTGGACACAGACAGACATACAAGGGGACGGCTGAGCGATATTATACTGTTCTTTTTAGGTCCGTTGATAGCGAAGCTCTAAAAAAAAGGGACCTTATAAATCATCTCAGTCCGTCTGCCCGTTTTAAGAAATTAAATCTCAGGGACCACAAGGTGTACAGAAGTGCTTTTAGGTGTCGTTGGTACTGGCTAGCCTAGCTCAGAGCCGCCGGAACCTTCTTGATTCGTGGAGTGGTTGAGTGTTATCAACCAATTGCTTTTAAATTCATGTTTTTAAATTAGTACCATTCCATTAAATCTGTCTGCACCAAAATTGGCGTAAATATTATTGAATGCAACAGAAAAATTCTTTAGAGTCACCGTCCCGAAAAATCCTGTTTCTCGCGAACCACAGTGTTGCCAACTTGTTTTTTTACAATCCAATTTTTCATTTTTTATTATTTTTATCTATGGTCTTCAATTTTTCAAGCCATTTTTTTCCATTACATTAGACGTAACAGCACCAAATTTGGCATAAATATTATTTGACACAATAGAAAAAAATACTGCGGGTTTTCCTGTCCCTAAGCACTCCAGTTGTTAGTATTGCCAACCTATTTGATAAAAATGAATGGTTGTGAGCCTGAGATGCTATTGGGGGACCGGAGATTTCGTGATAGTAGAATAGAATCGTAGCACAAAATTTGTTTATATATATCCGTACACCCCTCAACACCCTCTAAATTTTCGGATACCTCCGAAGAAAAATTAAACTCTGGCCTTTGATGTCTAGAGTCGCAAATCATTTTCAACTAAGCAAAGAATTATCATAGAGAGAAAGAGGAGGAGGAGAAGGAGAGAAAGTTTGATGTGTTGAAATTCGGCTGCACTACAAACTAGACTTATCATGAGAAAAGGATTATTATTAATCGGCGGAATATCGTCTAGGTCCTTTATTCAAATGACACTGAAGGTGATGAAAATTCTAAAAACGTGAGACTGGGCATCACAATTATAACACACACAGTAGCCTTACATGAGCGACTGCCCAATTCCAGAGAAAGCTTGCTCAAGAGGCGGGATTATTCTCTACTGTTCGCATGACTGTTGGCTGGCATTATTGAATCTGGCGGGAACCGTTGCATGCCTTGAAAAGTGATCTACGAATGACTTCACCAACTCAGACTCAGCATCAAGACATCGATTTCTGTATGTTTCACAGTGTTGGGCGAGATATGGAGCCCGGATCTTCTATTCACACTTTGTAACGTCGTCAACGTAGTAGTAAGATGCTTGTAAGTATTGACTATATTTACCTCTTTTAATCTGAACGCCTAAAATCTTCATTAGTATTAAGCATGAGTTTATTTTAATACTCAGGGTGTAGATTCTTTACAGCGACTTACTACAAGGTTGACGTAATCAAAATACCCTCTTTAATGTACCTTTGCCTTTGCACAGATGTGGGGCGAAACTTTATTATATTTTATAAAGCTTGGCCAAAAGTTTAATAAATTCTCGCAAACCATACAAGTTTCTAACAAACAAAAACGGACAGATTTGCATAAATTCTCTTTAATAAAAAGGAGAATTTTGTTTCTACAGACTGTACCTCGGTACCTTTACATATACAATAGCTTAGTTGTTTAGGATTTAGTAGTAATTTCTTAAATTGAAATCTTCATAAGATAGGACAATTAACAGCCAACATTACGCAAATAAAATCACATTCCATTTACAATATATGTTTCCTGTAAAAAAAAAAAGATTATTTGCCATTTAAAAGTTTCTTAAGAATCGCCTTGCGTTTAGCATCGCCATCTATTTCATTGGCAAGTATTATACTACATGCTACATGTTGTAACAATAACGCATCGCCACTTCAACTTGCGGTTCAAACACATCTTGAGCTAATCAACAAGCATCTCGTTTCCTGTTTCTGCATGACAACCTAAAGGTACCATCCATCGTAAAAACACCAAATCATAATTCTGATACCAACGTAATAACCTAATCCATAAATCCGAATCAACAGGTAAAGTTATAGCACATGTAAAAGTTACGACTTTAGATATAAAAGTAATAATTTAGTCTTTAAACCTTTAATACATAAATCATCTTACTTTTCCACTTCAGCGTTTTAGTAACATCATAGGGTAAATATTTAGTACTCACATCTTTCGCACTAAGTAACATTACATTTCCTCCTTACACTAACGTGCTCTAACCTAACTCGCTTTAACCTAGACTAATTAATACGTGACCTATGGTGTCCGTATCAACCTGTTAACGGATTCTTCAAGTTGAAGATGTCAACCCTACATCAGTTGAACTTATTAACGATATAGTGGATCAATCTTCAATGTATGTATCTCGTATGTCAACACGAGTGTACGTACGAGATCTCTGAGGTTGTCAGTTTACCGTGCTTGCTCATTATCTACTACATTTTTTTAATCTCTTTTCGTATGTGATGGTGTGTGTGTGTATACACTTCTGTGCATTATGTGTACACTTTCTGGCAAAAATCAGTTTCCTATATAGAACAACAGACCTTACTCTGTCTATGTGTCGATGTGTACATTTTCTGTACATCTTTCGCCAAGTATAGGTTGCTATGGGCTCCATTAGAGTATTTTGTATGAGTTTCTTGGTTTCCCTTTAAATTATAGTTTCAGATACATTTGTTGCACTAATTGGTCTTAGAATGTATTTCCTGTTTTAATTATTTTCGTCATTTCCATATTTTTTTTAGTGTTTTAATTTTGAGTTTAGCAATATGTATCTGCTTCATAGTCCTGTTTTTCTAGGATAGCTAGTACTCCATTGATTTGTCCGTGAATTTGATAATTATATTTTTCTTACATTGATTTAAGTTTGTTTATTGCACTTTTTGTTGTGGTGTGATGTTTTTGTTTTGTTCTGGCTTTAAGGTGTACTAACAACTTCTTCTGTAGATTACCAGTTTGCTCTCGTATACAATGGATGATATATCTGGTTCCTGATCACCACTCTTTTATTTTGTCAGAACCATTTTGTATTTCTGAAAATTTGTTTTTATCTCACGTAGTGCCTATCCTATCCAGGCAATGAGTATCCAGGTTCTGCGTGATTTTGTTTACAGTTTTCTGAGGGTTAAAGTATTCGGTTTAGGTGTGGGGCAGAACGAAAAGTCCATTCTTTAAGACTTCTATATCATGTGTAGCTCTTTTCTTTCTTTTTTTTTCAGGTTATAATAAAAGACATTCATTCGTTTTGACTTTTTTGGTTGTACTTCCGCCTCTTTTTTTGCTTCTATCTCTATGTGAATTGTAAGAGTTGTTGATTGGAGAAGAATCATCATTGATTTTAAGGTTTTGTCTTTGTGAAAGACAGCTTTCAGCTTTCAAAATATTTTGTTGGTCCTGAAAGGGGGGTGATTTTATGTTACAGTTTTAATTCCTGTGCTTCTTTTTCATATTTCCAACAGGTCCTCCATGGTGTCTGTACCGGGACGTCTGAGTGGTGCTGCTTGTCCCTTTCGGATGTTCTCTGCTTTTTGATAGTAGGTGTCTCGTTTATTTAGTCTTATTGGTTCCTTGTAGTTTTCAGGAAGTCCAGCGCGAAGTCCAACTGGCACCATGGACCATTCTTTAGTGGCCTCCGAACCTTACAAACTGATTTCCCACTTTTTTCTAGCTTCTGTATTAATTATCTGCGGTGGATGGTAAGTTCCTCGTTGATACTTAATTCCCTTCTCCGCAGAATAGCTATGATGTTCTCTTCGAAATTGGCTGTTGATTCGGTGAACACAAGTCAGGTTTCTGGGGAATCTTATAATGGTCTTCCATTTTGTATCCCTCTTCTGATTTCTGGTTCGTAGTGCTGGACAAAGTGTCATTTGCATAGCAGTTTCTGCAGTAGTGCGAAGCCTTCTTCTTGGTCATCCATTAACCTATAGTTTGGCCCAGAGAGACCAGCTTTGCCCCCTGCTGGACTGCCGGTGGTTTCCCTATGGGGTCGACCTCATTATTTTGCCTATGGAGTCTTCACTGTTTTCTTGTTCTCCAACTTCCATGTTGTCCAAGGTGTCATTCAGCTCCGGCAGGTCCAGGTATATTTCTGTTTTAAGTGTGTCCATATTGTACTACAAAGTGCTAGAAAGTACAGAATTTACAAGATCGCTTTATAGGCAAGGTTTAGTTTTGTACTTACACGGAGACCGTCAACATTGTCATGCCGGAACCTGCCCTCAAATTTTTCGTACGTGTCGATTACACCAAAATAGCACTCCATACAAAATTTGAGGTGCCAATTCAAAGTGCAAGTGGGCCAGAAAAATTGTCAAAAACCTGAAAATGTTGCTGCCATAATATGAATCAAGTTTGCTACACTGGGACAGAGAATCGGGTTTGCTACTTGGAGGAGAGAAACGACCGCGCTTCTTGCTACGTGGGGAATGCAGAAACGAGCCGAGAGGAAAATGTCTGGGACGAGAAATGTACTCTGTAGTGGTCCTAATTTTGTATTCTCTACTTTTGCGCTAAATTCTTGAAATGCACTTTTTTTATAACTTTCCTTTTCTAAAATCACATGAGAAATTAATAAATAACGTCATATCCTGACAGTCAATGACTTCGGCTTAGCAAATGAAAATCAAAGTTGTACTCACTACATCTATTTAAGCATTGTTTATGATTGAAGACTGCAGTTTAGAGGGGATTCCCATAATTGCCCTATTAAATGGCATTAATTCCTTCACAATGACATTCTTACGGTACGTTAGAATACCTGTCTATTCGGAACCACTTCAACTTGAGTAGGAACTTCGATTGTGGTTTACTAAGCCGACACGGCTTGCGTCATTATATATATGACATCACTTATGACGAGGCTGCTTTATCTTTGAGCGCTCGTAGCTCCAAAATACATGATTTGAAATTCCTTCAAAGAAAATTATTTCTTGTTTTGATGTGAATAATCATCTACTGAAGTTTCCCCCTTATTTCAGGGTTTGATTAATTGAATTCTTATTAACGTCCTAAACGAGCTGGTGAGTTTCTAAGGACGGAACCTACAGTTTTTGGTAAAGTAGGCTCCGAACCACTCCGTTCAATACACCCGGCCGGTGTGAATTGAAACCGTCACCACGCGCAATGAAATCCAGCGTACTAAACTCTTGGTTACCCGGAGGACACACTATATATCATGACGCCTTAAATTATACTAATTCTGCATGAAACTGAATTTCGGGGTCTTGCAATCCCCAGACCCCTTCCATACTCCCCTGATTCAAATGTATCTTGATATGCAATGTTCCGTAACCACTAGTAGTTGGTTCAACCTGCTATAATTGCATTAAATAGGTTTCGAGAATTATGAACCACTCTAACACAGTGATTCCGCCAGATCCCTCCCACGTGGATATCACCTCCAAATTCTCGACAATCTCCCAACTTTATTATTATTATTATTATTATTATTATTATTTGGTCAAAAATCGATATAAACGTGCAAAAGTCCACTTACACCCTAACAATTTTGACTTTATACTACCCCAAATGAAAATCCTGACGGAATCCCTGCTCTAACATGTCCTAGCAACCCCATGAGCAACTTTGGCAGGCCGTCGACGGCCACGCCATGGCCGACGTCGACCCGTCGCGATTTGCTAATGAATAATAGTATATCACTCTTACTCGCACACGATTTACGCACCTGGAAACTTGTGTAGCATGTAATATAATGCAGACACAACAGGCATCACGTAAGTAAGTTAAGCTAAAATTGAGCTTCTATGTTGCATTATTACAGTTGGGAATAAAGAACTTCAAGTTATAGACAGTTATTTTAGAACTGCTATTTGCAGCATCAGTTTTACCACATATTTGTACGTAACAGCTACTGTTATTACTGTTACGGAAAGTAGCACTAATGTCCATCCCTAGTCCACTTGGCACTCGGCCAGTGTATTTATATTTATATTATGGCAGTAAAATTTTCCAATGTTTGACAATTTCTTTGGCCCACTTGCACTTTGAATTGGCACCTCAAATTTTGTGTGGAGTGTTATTTTGGAGTAATCGACACGTATGAAAAATTTGAGGGCAGGTTCCGGCATGACAATGTTGACGGTCTCCTTGTTAGAAGTACAAGTAGAATAGCCCGCGTTTACTTTAATCAAGGGGCGAAAACGGTCAATACGATTATGATTTGAGAGATTCCTTTTCAGTCTTCACTCTGTCGACTAAAGTACCATTGGGGGAAATCTTGCAACTCGTGACAGTATTCACATATGTTTCTTCTGCTCGATAAAACCAGCGTTTGCAGTAATAAAAATGCCATGAATAATTCCACAATTTCTATAATTCTTTCAGGATAATTACAACCTTGAGCTCGGTGCCCCAGAATAGAAGGCAACAGCAATTTCGAAAAACTGTTCTCTTCAGCCAGGGCTTCTAGCATTATTATATCTTGCAGTCCCGGTGATATGTGAAATAGTCCGGCAGCCGATGGGGTCCTACCCAAAATTTTTGTATAAAGTTTTTTTATTGCTGATAACTTCCAAGTATCGTATATTTGAGACAAAAATGGATGATGCCACCTCGTCAGCATTGAACAACTCCCATAATTCAAGATGGCGTCCGCCGATGCAATCAATGTTCAATGCATTGTGCCATATGACTGAATAATGTTATATAACACACCTAAATTTTGGTATTAAATGTATTTTATTCGAAGTAGAGTCTATTTAAGATAAACATGGCTGATGACATTTTGTCACCCTTGTGCAGCTTGTCGCGACATAAACATTTTTTTTATTATTTTGTTCCTCCCCCCCTTACCTTTTCGTTATCCAAGTTTGGAATGATTTGTAAGTGCTCGATGTATTGTAAATGCTGTGCTGAGATTACTCGTTGAAGTGATCTGACTGTGTGTGACGTCAGATAGTGACGTGTGAGTGATCGTAGGTTATCGGGCACGTTCGTATTGATTCGTGTCACGTCCGCCATTTTGTTTACCTGTCGAAGCAACTGGTGTTGCACGATCAGTATGTAATGACAGGTAAGCCGCGTACGTACCTTAAGTAATCGTGGAATTAGTAGATTCTTTTTTGTGGACATTTGGTGTGGAGTATCTAATTGGGAGATAGTCTGGAATTTGCGGTAATGTCTTTTGAGTAGCTTCGTGGTAGGTCAGGCGGTCTAATTCATTCATAAATAATTAATTAATGACCTGGAAAATAATTTGTGCTCCCAGTTAGATATTCTGCAGCAGTGTCCTTTTCTTTTCCGTAATGGTAATATATTTATAGTTAGAAGTGAAATATGTTGAGTATATGTAGTAACCTATTTTGTGTTGTTCTTTTTGTGATTCGAAATTAACTGCATTGCTACGATTACGGATATTTTTATACGATTTGAAAGATTGCTTGGATACATGCTTCAAGTGGCTTAACGTAAGAATTTTGACAACCATTTTGTGGTATTGCATTTCAGTGGCCTTAAATTATTCATTTTGTGTGATATATATATTGTTATTAAAGTATTTACTTGTTATTTAAACATTTAATTTTGAATTAGTAGTTAACAGAACCACCCAAAAACGATTACTGCTAATATAAATCCAACTCCGGTTGGCGCATGTCATTGGTGTCACGACAAACTCCCACAATTCAAGATAGTGTCCGCTAATAACGTCACTCTAATATCATATGTTGTACCCAAAATTTTGGCATTAAGTTTTTTTTTATCGTTGACAACTTTTAAGTAGTGTATACTTGAGAAGACTTGAGTATAATATAT
>JAGDQP010031611.1:1353-21838 GCA_022664845.1 Lepisma saccharinum
GCAAAAACTTATGCATACACCTGGTATATATGTATGTATGTATGTATGTATGTATGTATGTATAGATAGATAGATAGATAGATAGATAGATAGATAGATAGATAGATAGATTTAACGTGTATTTTCTAGAAGAAAAGGAGCCGGTGAGCTCGAGCCGCGAGCTCATATTGTATACACATCAATGAAGATGCTTCTGTTACTTATTATTATTATTATTAATAATAATAATAATAATAATAATAATAATAATAATAATAATAATAATAATAATAATTGAATACTGAGTAGAATAACATCGAGATACTTTGGTAACTATAATCTCCACCATAAAACTAAACATTCTTAAAGTTTAATGATAATAAGGCTTTCCTCAGATTCTGATATTATGATAAGAAGCTACCAGTTTTTTATTTACGAATCCACCTTTTTCGCGTTCTTCTTTTACAGAAAAAAAACGAAAGTTTATTACCTTACGACTTGCTATTACTAGCAAAACTCTACAGATGCCGAATTTTATGTCGAGGACAGAATATATACTACTCATAGAAAATAACGTTCATTGGTCTCCGCCAATGTAAGTTGACTATCCGCATTCGCTTAAATACATTTCCAATCTCTTTTAGGGTAATCAGAGCAATGTTTCATGTTCTTTAAACTCTATTAGATTGACGAACTGAACTTCGAGGAAAAACTATATTAAAATTGTTCTTCCTAAAAGTGTAAAAGAAAAGATAAATAAAAATAAAAACCAAGAAATGGTCTCCCTTCATTCCTTTAAAATTAAAAGTTAAAAAAAAAACTTCAAGTGGTCGGGTTTCGATCCAGGGTCCAAAAGCACACTGGTCAGACGCTCTCGCCACTTAGCTATTTTTTTTATTTTTTAAAATTGCATTTATAAACTACAAACTAACTACTACATCAATTCGTAACTATAAACCGCCACCTGAGCTCCTTACACATATACAGCTTTGTAGTAATTTTGATATGTTTGTTGCTTATTCCGACAAGGCATTTGTGTAAACAATTCTAATAGATATTGAGTATAATAGCCAGGATCCGTCAACTCTGGGTGATTAACCAAAATGGCTATGATTTGCACAGTAATCCAAAACAACATTCTTCTTTTTGCTTTGGGAAATACCTGGAAGGCTGGAAAATCTAAGGTCTGCCCCCAGTCCCATGTGGCAAAGCTACCCCGCGTGATTCTATTCATAATTAATTGATATTGAGCTCCTATATTTTTGGTATCTTTGCAATCAGTAAATTTATGACGTAACGTATCCAGCAAACCACTCGCTACAGATGTTAGTATTGCCTATATTTTTACTATATAATACCGCTTTGGTCGGCAGTATATGGTGAATGACCTGAAAGGCTATATGGTGCAAACCGGGATCACCCTGTAAATCTGACCATAGTAACGGCCAATTGTGCTCGATATTGTGTCGTTGAATATACGGTTGATAAGGATACATAGTCGTACCTAGCCATTGATATAACTGTTGATCTATAGTAAGGTGCGCTTATAAAGTGTATGCGATGACTGTAAACTGGTTAGTAAGATAAGGCATTAATTTATGCCATGGTAAAATATTAAGAGGGAACGTTAAATCCATTCGTCTGAAGACTTCATTCATGAGTTGAATAGAGATAGAAGTGTCGTAATCTCGTATTATTTGAAGTGTTCTATGTATTCTAAGGGCTTCACCCTGGCGTTCAAGAGATTTAAAATTGAGTCTACCATTCTGTAATGCAAGTTGACAAGTAGACCGGTGTGCCCGCAACACCTGATGTCTCCACAGAAATCTACCTGTATATTTTAGTATATTGGCGTAAGCCTTCTTAGTTAACGGTAAGAGTTGTTCCATATGGGTACACTGACTCAATATATACACATTTAAGAATCGCACTCTGGACAATAAATACAAAAAACCTGAAAACCTTTGTACCTCCACTAATATTCTTTTGGAAAGAGCCTGAAATTTAAGGTAACCTTAGTGATAGAATGACTCCACCACACTCCGAGGTACTTCAATGCCTCGGTAACCTCTCCAAAGAACTGTAAAAACCTCTGTATTTTGTTTATTCATTACCAATAATTTAGATTTATTTTTATTGATCTGAATCGCCGACAGCTGACTAAAGGTTAGGAGGAGGTCATAAACCATTTGTATTTCTCGTTTATTATGAACTATCCAGACCGCATCATCAATATAATGAAACGCTTTAAGTGTAGCTGTTTGAAGTTGAACACCTTGTATACTTTTGTGTATTTCGATCACGAGGGGGACTAACATAATATTGGGGAGAAGTGGGGAGAGGCTACAGCCCTGATGGAGGCCTCTGTCCATACGAAATTCTACCAATAACCTTTTATTGATCTGCAATCGTATCATCCTCACCGAGTATAAATTTTGTAATAGTCTGATCGTATTCGCTGGAAAGTCCATTGCTTCTAATACCGAATATAAATAGTCTAAATTTAACGAAGGAAAAGCTTGTTGGAAATCCGTCACATACAGGATGAAGTTGGGCAGTACCTTTAAATTATGCAGTTGAATCGGGGCGCGAAGGTTTGCCAACTGCACGTGCATAGGGTAAGACTGGGCTACGCCACCCTGGCTAGGGTGGGTGACTACAGGAACTAACGGATGGATACGACGCATGAGTGTTTTTGTTAGTAATTTGTAGTCCACGTTTGAGAGGGAGATCCATCTGAAATTTTTTACTGGTGCCCTGCCCTCTCTCCTTTCCTAGGGATCAGGACACCAAAGGCTTGGGCGAAATTCATCTGGACCTGATACGCGACCAGAAATTGATTGTATAGAGTTGTCAACTTGGGAACAAAATTTCTTGTAGAAACCTACACTAAGTCCATCGATGCTTGGTGACGTCCCTTCTCTCCTGGTCATTAATGCTTGTTCTATTTCATTGGTAGTTAATGGTTGCTGTAAGGTCAGCTGGTGAGACTGGGTTAAAACCGGCCTGTCGGACTAACTTCTGACCACCCTGTATCATCGTTTTTTGATAAAAGGTTTTGTATTGGCTGCGGATGGCTCCGTACATCTCAGGGCCTGTGACCGTTTGACCCTTATCATCACAGTAGCTGTTAAAAATTTTGTTTTTAGCTCTGTGTCGTTCGTGAATAATGTGGGGGAAGAGGGCATCTTCACTGATACTCACCTGTTGGAGTTTCGAACTCACGGTGAAACCTCGTCTCTTAGATTCATGAATTGCCGCAATCTACTTTGAGTCTGCTTAACATGACCTAGCCACTGACGGTCTGTTGCAGCAAGCTGATTATAGTATTCTAATCTTTCATAAGAAAGGGCCTATTGTCGCTGCAACTGTAAATTGTGATCTTTGCAGGAACGAAACGTTTCATATTTAAAAATCGTTTTAGTACGTAACCACCAACCCTGTAAATTCATTCTAAAAGAGAGTTTCGTACATTGATAATGCCAGATATTATACAACAAAAGAGTACAATCCGGATTATCGAAAATTTGATCATTACACCGCCAAACATAAGAAAAAAAAACAATGTGTTTCCAGATTACATTGTAACTTAGCAAAAATTAAACTATGGTCTCCAAAAATTAACTTTTTTAAAGAAATACTCTGTAGGTGATTCTTAAAATGTTGAGTCACATATATCACATCTAACCTAGAAAAACCTTGATCATAAATATAAGTTGCGCCAATGTCAAATGGGCGTAGTGCTTTCCATACATCCAGCAGCTGAAATTCACGAAATATCTGCTGCAGCCCTTGACTAATATTGCCACCCGTGGAACTATCCGAAAGCAAACGAGCTGCGTTCATATCTCCCGTAATTATAATTTTATATTGACGGAATTTTTGGAGCTCAGGTGCAAGAACATTTTTGAAAAAATCATCTCGTTGTGCCTTAAAATGAGACCCACTTTTAGGATAACAGCAAATGATGGTCAATTCCTGTACAGTCAGGGACGTTAGACAACCACTCTCATGTTTAAATACATTCGTATAAGGTAGATCTTGGCGCAGCAAGATACTTGTGCCTGTGTTCGTTAACACGTTATAATTGAAAACCGTGTTATAATAGGGTAGAACCCACTTCACGTCCGTATTTTCTTGTGTACCAGCTATCTGAATGTTGTTTTCTTTCATACACTGACAAAAACTGTCCACTTTATTTGGTTGATATGCTTTACTAGTATTCATGCTCGCAATCACCAGCGTCATATATACACTAAACACAAGTAAACATACCACGTACTTCCAAGAAATCGCCATAGTTCTGGGCAATAAGACACTGAGCTGCCAGCCTTTGGGAGATCCCAAATGCGTACCTAAAACAAAAGTACACGAGGGGAAAAAACAGCAAAATCAAATAGCAGAAACAAACGTACCTTTCAGTCTGTGGCTCGCCGAGGGACGCCTACCTGGCACTTAGGTGACCGCTTCCTCGTAACTATTACTGGTATCCAAATCTCCTTGTTTGTCCGGAGTGAGACTCTGCGAAGTCGTTTGGGAACGGGTTAACCTATCTTTCTTCAATCGTTGTTTGTCTTTTTTTCGTTTACGAAAACGAAAACTTGCCAATTAAAACACTTCACTATCAACTTCAGCTTCGACTACACTTTTAACACGTTTACTCCTAGTAAACTCGCTGTTAGCGTCTGACGAAGAGATAATAGGCTGCACTAGCAATCTGCCCCTCTGCCTCCCCAACTGACCCTTCTCTCACCCCTGGTCGCAAAGAGTCGGCACCAAGCGCTGTAATTTCTAACTCGTGGGTATCACGGTTTCCTCCCGACAGATTGTTTAAAGCCTGACCGGGACTATTCGTTATCACAACGTTAAATAACTGTTGGGAAACAAAAGACTCCCCCTGGGCCACTGTCCTCTTTATGTAATTCAACCTGTTGTTCGTGTGTACCTGCAATCGTTTTTTCTCCCTGTTGCTCGGTCGGTGTTTGGAGAATCAGCTGGTACGGCCGACTTAGCACGTGGTCGGTTGGCTGCAACTCGTCAGCAGGGTTACCACCTACCTTATTATCTTCAGAATTTCGTTGTCTTTGATTCACTAACTGAGGATAAGTCTGAAAGTTGAATTGAGGCATTTCTTCCCGTTGATTTAAAAAATTAAGCGGTGGATTTGGCGGCTGCTCTGACTCGTGCTCCTTGACACGTGCCTGAAACTGACCCTGAGTACTGGTTTGTATTTTAAAGTTAGAAGTTGTTAAATATTGTGGGACCGGTTTGTATAATTCCGTGAAATAAATTAACCTCTTGTTCGTATAGATTGGAAAGTAGTATTTTTTCCTGGATAGAAAATTTTGGACACTCGAGCCACTTTGCCGTAATCACTAAACACCTGTTGGATCCTTGAATCCGATAGTTCGAGAGGCAAAATCCATACAGAAGTTACTATGGTCTCTTGAGTTTCTAACGTAACCGGTAACACTAAATGTTGATTGTCTATACAATAGTTTAATTCACCTTTACATTGCACTAGGACTCTATCCACAATTAGCTTATTTTTTAATTTAAAAAAAAATAGCCCGATGATAGTAATCTGGTTCAACACTGTACAATTCGTCAGGTTCTACTCGTAAATCTCTGCGAATTGCGTCATGGATCAACTCTAATCGCACTTTAATATCCACGTCTTGTAAATGGATGCGTAAAGTATTTGATCTCACTACAGAACTTACTCCTTCTGTTGCCATACTACAATAAGCACTATAATCTATACATGTATTTGACTGTACCACTTACTCCTCCTACCACTGTAGTCAACCACTAAGCGAGTTCAAGAGCGCTCGCCACGAGGACGGTGAAGTCTCTCAGCTACGAAGGCAGTTGGTGTTTCTGGCTTTCCGAGATATTCATAGCTAGGATTTTACTGCGAAGGAGGTTAATCATTAACACGTCTTGATTTTACTACGAGCAATGTCTCGTGAAAAAAGGAGAGATACGTTTGTTGCAGTGTAAAGAATTATACCTGACTTAATTTCTCTTTTCGTCGATGCAATCCTTGCCGTTCTCGGTCCACCAGTGAACTGTTTGCTGTTCACAGTGCAAAGGCAATATAAACGCTCAAAATGGCTGGGCCAGTTTCAGGCTCACTTTGGCCAGTTTCAACCCATTTTTAGTTAACGTTAAGCTATTACAAAGAAAATGTTTAACTTTAAAATGGAGTTAATTTTACCAATCTTTCCACTAAACGGCTTACACTGTATCCACGTTTAAGAGTAAATACAATAAAATGCTAATTTTCGACTTTTATTTCTCCATTAAACGGAGTAACTTTCATCCATTTCGTGTTTCTACTTTTTACAGTGTATCCTCGAACATGTCCATTGGTATGATGTCAAAAATGGCTGGTTTTTCTTACTGTGCTATGGTAATTCCGTCCATTTCTTCAATCTCTACGAAGATGTTTATGGTGTAGTATGCATCAGCTTTGTGGAATACAGGTATATCACTTCTTCAATCGGCTACATTTACTGGAAGCGGATTAATTTAAATCAGCGCGGAGCTAACGGTTCCTTTCTTCTGACTTCCAAATATCAATCGTATAGTGGAAAAGAGGGATATAACAAGGTTGACTTTTTCTACTCTGATGTTTCATAATAATTCTTGTTTTTCCTGTATCGCCGTTGATTTCACTTAAGCACGTGATGAACATGTGATTTCAGGTTGAACCACATGCGTCCATGTTCACAACTTTCTATTGATCCTTAATTTGATGTTGATGGGTTTTAAATTGCACTAGAACACTTTCTTAATATTAAAATAGCCACGTATCCAATCATTCGCTTAAATTATGTTTAATAATTTCGATCGATATTCTACGTTCTTTAAAACTATTTTTATATGTTCTAAGAAACTTCAGCAAAGTACGTTTACAGTCTGGATGAGTATGGGTAAACTTTTCATATATTTCGCTACACACCCTTGCATCTAATAACACCTCCACTGACGCTCGTTACAACGTTTCCTGGTCGTGTCGGATACACATATGTTTAATACACACATAAACTTTCTACGTGAAAAAGTAAAATTTCTTGGACACTTCCTTATTAAACGTCTTCAAGATTAAGGAGTATCTTAAAGATATCTCAAGATTTTCGTCTAGTTATTTACGAGTTCGGTTTGCTAGCAAACCTCGTTATGGTTTCTTCACATTCAATAACGGCATGAAGTCTCGCAAAGATTACCAAATACTCTTTTAAACCGCTTCAGATTAACAAACGTCTTATGAATTACTTAGCATATATACACAGTACTAATTAAAAAGGAGAATTCTTAAAGAATTCAAATGTACAATTTTAATATTATCGAAACAAAGTTTCTCCTTCACGAACACTAGGTGTGAGATACTTAACATTACCTTAGTATAGTTTCTTGTTTCTCTTGTCTTTCTACGATAAGTCTATCGTAAGATATAGAATACCTTAAAAATATCTTAAGAAATATCAACGATATCACCTTTATCAAAGATAACTAACTATTTAAGATACTTATAGAACTTGTGCATATCATCATCAAAAAATCAAATAAGCAGCTACAACCCTTCAATCTCCCTCTTAGCTGCCTGCAGCCCCCTGTGAAAATTTATGGAACAATCTGACAGCTGACAAAATTTACTAGTCATAATTGTCACCTAAAAAAAACTCTGTAAGGTAAAAAAAGCAAAACAAAAAAAGCTTCTATTGTAGACTAAAAAACATCGCAGAGCAAAACAATACTTCCTCCCCCTTTTTTTAAATTCTTTTGTTGAGTAATCAGGATCTCCTCCTACTCTCGGGCATTTCAGATTAGAAACCTAAGTCTGATAGAAGATGGAATGAGTTCCGGATGCCTCTATCGACGACGAAAACGTTTTCCTCTAGTCGCATTTCTTCCATGTTGTTTATAAGGATGTGTTCCGATATTTCGTGCTCCTAGAGTCAGCGAGATAAGCAGTAAATATTTTCTATTTCAAACACTGCTGACTTTATCAACTAAACAATTTTTATTGTGATGTCTTCATAATCTCCGTACTTGGCACACAAAATGTGGTTTGGATATCTTAAGAACTTCCAGACATATGATGGTTTATTTAGCTGAATTTCAAACATATATTTTCACGTGAGTTTCTCAACTATAGAGTATAATATGTCTCTTCTAACCATCAGCCCCCATCAGTTACAAAATGATTTGTGAATACATTCTTTTACATCACATGGAGATTATATGAGCGAAGTATCGTTTTGTAACTAGTGGAGGCTGATGGTTAAAGAACACAATGTTTCTCGGGAAAGGTGCATTTTTGTAAGTAAAATTGAACGTTTACATAAGAAAACTAATTTTTATCTCCAAAACAGTTAAAGATATTCTTTCGATTTACACTGCAACATTATCATTGTATTAGTACTTTCCGAACGAAATTCGGATTCGATAGCTTAAGCCATTCTGGAGATATCATAATTTATTTTGAATAATACCATAAAAATTAGAATCCGGAAGTGGTCAGTTTTGGACACGATTTCCATGATAGCTGGAAGTGGTATGGACATAGGATTTGGAACCTTGGAACTCTCATATGGTCTAGTAGTTATTTCGTACAAAATTTCATTAAAATAGGTTAAGGGGCAGAAAACGGCCCTTATGCGCAGTACTCCTCTGCCTAAAAATAAACTCACGTAAGTGATGCCATAATGCAGGTGTTGATGAGACTTAGAAAGTGTTTATTTTGTGCCCAAGCGAGGTTTTACTATTGTAATGGCGACTAGTAAGATTTGATGTTTAGAGTGTTGACTTGTAGAAATTGCAATGCAGCAAGAGAGTGAGAGAAACCGAAGAATTTTTTTAATACCCAGTTTTGTGAGTTTTGGGTTTCTTATTGTTTTTTAACAGCATTTACTGTTTTGAGCCACGCAATTGTTTTGCACTAGTCCATGCTTGCGGGTTTCTATCAGTTTGTTGCACACATCACGTACGTATAATAATAATAATAATTATTATTATTATTTATTTTTATTTTATTTATTTTTGCTGTTATGGTTTGTTATAATAATTAAAATGCTTACTTGTTACACAATTTGAAAATGCTAAAAGGCCTTGTGTCAGATGACGACTGTTAATAAAATATGCCATATAATTTATGTGAAATACTGTTTGTTACATATTATGCTGTAACATATTACTTCTTTATTCTTTATTGGTAACATTATGCTTCCAACACAAAAGGGCCATCGGGATCGCATCCGGAAATTCCCGGGTTTCCGGCCTGGCCAGTCCGCCCTTGGAACCATTCTATTTTGATTCATTTTTACCATGTAAAATTTGCAATATACTTGTACTTCAGTTGACTATTCAATCGTGTAGAATGTCCAACTCTTACCGATACTTTACTTGATGAATATTAAGCCTGCTTTTGTTCCCAAACAATTCAACCCAGTTCCCGAAGAAGATAAAAGCAAAAGCTATTTGTTCGTTCTAAGTTGGCAGGAAAGATAAAACTTATGACGTTTTCTTCAGAAGGGTAGTAGGTGAGTTTTGATTGACTTCAGTTTGATCTATACTACGGACTGAACAGTGTATGCTGCCGGTAGTCAATGAACTGTTTGTTGGTTGCCTGCTTTGTGTACATCTACTGCCAGCGTAAATTAAACATACTTATGAGTTTTATTCTGTACTTCTTTGTACTAGGCACTATCGAGACATAAAGGAAAAATTCAACCATTGAAAGAAGTGAAGCACGAGTTTTCTTAATTCATACAAAAATAAAGGATCTGATGTGCACACTCATTATCTGTTGTATGTGTGTGTATATACATATGCGTGTGGGTATGCATGTAATGAGCTCCGAAAACTAATTCCAATGCGAAGAAAGAAAGAGAACATTGTGGTCTAACACCTGCACGCTGAAAGGCGTCTTAGCTTAATGGATATGCTTAGGTGGTGGAGACGTAGGAATTACATTGGCTTTAGAAATCCAATTTCATTATGTTGGACTCTAGCCAGCAGCTCTGAAAGGCATCACTCAAATCAACGAAAATTATTTTGATAACATTTTTTTTTTCGTTCGCCATTTTCTAAAGCATACAATAGTACAGTTATCGGTTCTTTGTATATTGTCGATAGCAAATGATTATCATAGTGAATAGCGAAGCTAGACTTCCATTTCGAACGACAAAGACTTCGTTCAGTGCCCATTCTGTATCGACCTGATTGTGTGCATCCATATACTGTTCCTTATTAAAAAAGGGCAAGTGGCGCGAAGGTCATTTAGTTGTATAGTGTTCAGCAATCCGTGCGCAAATCCAGAAAATGTTATAGTTGTAACGTGCTACTACTTAAGAATTTACCTCAAACAAGTACCGTACATTTCACATTAAAAAATCCGACTCTGAGCGCCATGCAGTTAGGTCAGTCACCTAAATTACATCTTACCGTAAAAAAGTGTCCTGTCTGATAAAGGGATTCACGCCCCCCCCCCCCCCATCCACACACACCTTCCTTCGCATCTTTGGCGTAACAAAAATCAGCAAATAACGTTAGCACAAAGTTTTATGGATATGCATGATTAGTATAGATCAGCGTTTCTCAACCTTTTTCATGTCTCGACCCCTTTTTACTGTGCCTTCTGCCCCCGGCGATCCCCAAAAGTAATTTTTTTGTTAGTAATAAGCGATTTTGTTTCACTTTGTTAAACAGTCTCCTGATCGTTTCAAAACACACACACACACACGCTGATTTCTGTTGTAGCATTTCTCGATCTTGATCTACTTCACTTTTTAGTTTCAACCCCTAGAAGAAAAACGGAGTTTAATTTTTGTTTTCGAAAATTATTTTCACAATGTCAGATGTGGATTTTGTGAACAATTTTAGAAAATTTCATGCAAATATCGTGAAAATTTTCGCTTTTACCGGTCTGTTTCTCAGTTACACGAATTATTATAGAGTCTCTCTGTATTTAAAACGTGGTATTTAGGATAAGGATGGGTAACTTACAGTGTATCGCAAAAAATTGAACCGAACATTTTGAAACTGGTTAAATCAAATTAGGTTTAGATTTCGCGCTAACCTAGTGAACTTGTGAAATATTTCGTAACGATTTAAGTATTCTTGTCCTTTATTTTGTGTAATAATTGCTTTTCATTTGAAAACATGACAGCTGATTTGCTGTATTTGGTAATAAATATCGTAATTATATTATAGAAAAAATTATTCAACAATTACATTATCTTTAGTAATTATGAAAACAAGTAAAATAAAATACCTTATGTGAAATTTATTGGCTTTAGCCTACCAAACCCTAGTTAAATTTATTGTTTCAATTCCTCTCGCGACTCCCTTGCATACAACCCACAACCCCCACATTGAGAAACCCTGGTATAGATGAAAGAATAAAAGCGAGATGAAGCAGTATATATAGATCATGGTGCTAGAAATTTAAACACACACAATGAACACTGGAAACATATGGATGTTTGGCAGACAGAGATAGAGAGAAATAGAATGAAAGTGGAGGAGGGAAAAAAGAATATATTTAAAAAGTATGGAATGAAAATGTAGTAAAAAGAAATAAAGGACTTAAAATCATAAAGTACAGGTTCCCAGAGATCCAAAACAAAGATAGCAGTGACTTCAGGTGTTATATTCTGAGAGTTTAATTTGCATATGTAGACGGGGTTCATTCGTTCAATCACTTTCATATATAGTGTACAAAATGGATGGTCAGATAACTTAGCACATACATTGAGTCACAAAAGTCTACCTACGTACACCCCGTAAAATGTCCATAAATCTAAGAACAATAAATTTATTGAATAATAGACAGTACAGTAATGCAGTCAATAAATAAACAGAAATTAAGTCATAAAGAAAATAAAAAGTTATATAAATCTGAAAAGTAAACAGAAAATAATGTAATGCCATGATGCAGGTGCTAGAAGCAAGAAAGTTTGGATGCCAACTTTACGCTAGCCCCACTCTTTAAGAAGTAAAGATAAACTTAGTACTAATGCTTAGTGTATCGTTAGTGCTCCTGAGTGCACCACTTCCTAACATTAGCGCTTTATTAGAGTAGTTACTAGCGTCAAAATCATGTTGGAGTCAGGTCCACGTTTAAGTTAATTCACAAGTTCATAACTTTAACTTGATATATTAACGATATATTTTTCGCCAATCATTAGTGCATCGTTAGTGTTTACAATGAAATAATATTGTCATTAGTGCTTCATTAGGGTAGATGCTTGAATCTAAAAACAGTGGGAGATTCAATGTCACAGTAGCCCCACCAGTTCAAGCACTAATTATTAATTTTGTGTCAGTGGTTTAGTGTACGTTATTGCTTCTTAGTGTACCAATTTCTTATGGTAGTGCTTTGTTAGAGAATGTTCTAACACCAAACCAATGGTTAGGGCCAAGTTCACGTTAATTGAGCACTAAATCCTGGCAGATTTTCAGATTTCTTTCTGGACTGGGAGGGGCTAACTTGATGATTGGCACATTTAGGTTGAGGCTACCCTTTAGGCTAATTTAAGACTTGTGGGTTGAAAGAAATGTGTTGTTGTGCAGAACTAATTGAGCACTAAATACAGACCGAGTTTCAGAATTCGTGCTCACTGGGAGGGGCCAAGTGTGAAGTTAACCCCTCCCAAATATGAGGCTATAGCCTGTCTCAACGGCACGAATTCGGTCAACTTTGCGATTCGATAGTACTAATTGAAGACTTAATCTTGATATCAAATTTCGTGAGTTTTATTATTCATTCTGGGTGATGGGTAGTAGTAGCCTCATTATAATGATAATAAAAGGCTACTTTTTGAGCTAATTAAAGCAGCACGAATTGCCGAACTGGCATATTTTGACAGCACTAATTGAGCACAAAATCCTGGCAGAGCTTCAGAATTCGTTCTGGACTGGGAGGGGCTAACTTGACGTTTTGCATATTTAGACTGAGGCTACATTTTAGGCTAATTTGATATTTGAGGGTTGAAAGAAATATGTTGTTGTGCAGCACTAATTGAGCACTAAATCCTGGCAGAATTTCAGATTTCGTTCTGGACTGGGAAGGGCTAACTTGACGATTGCCACATTTAGGTTGAGGCTACATTTTAGGCTAATTTAAGATTTGTGGGTTGAGAGAAATGTGTTGTTGTGCAGCACTAATTGTGCGCTAAATACTAACAGAGTTTCAGAATTCGTGCTCACTGGGAGGGGCCAGGTGTCAAGTTAGCCCCTCCCAACAATGGGGCTATTTAGATAGCCTGTATGAGCGGCACGAATTCGTTGAATTATGCGGTTCGAAAGCACTAATTGAGCACTAAATCCAGACGAAGTTTCGAAATTCGTTCCGGACTGGGAGGTGCTAGCTTGATGGAGCTAATACTGTTTGAAGAAACGTGAATTCTACATCATGAGTGAGAAAAAAGGTAAAGCTTATCCCCTGTGCGATACGCAGGCGCCGTGAACGGTGAATGGGGATGTGGAGGCAGCGCTCCATATTTTCTTGACCTACGGTACGAAGTGAGGTGGGGTTATCATAAGTACAGAATATAAAACATTCTGGAATCGCTGGAAATTGAGTTAAAAGACAATTAATAAAGAAAAAGGATTTGTACCTAGTAATAGGTGAAAGGTACTTCTAAGAGACATATCGACTTCAGCTGGACGGGCATAACAATTTGCCTAGCACAACAAAGAATTAAATTTTAAAAATAATAATAGATTAAACTGTAAACCGGTAGAATTTATCCAACAATGTCATAATGATTTTATCATGTGATTTATGATTTAACATCATCCCTTCACGATGAATATCCGAAAACGAGTTTTATTAGTAAAACGTCAGACATACGTTGTGAAAATCTAAAAACACGTTTTAAATAAAGTTTTTGTGTGTTATTCTTTCTTTATCAATATTCTAGTGTACATTTTAGTGCAAAATAAAAACAAGATATAACTCAACAATCAAAAGACGATGTGAGCTGGGTGAATGAGAAAAGTAATAGTTTCATGATTAGAGTACGAAAGAAAATAAATTTTAAAAAAATAATAAGGTCGGATTGAATTATTTAATTTAAAACGATGTCTAAAAGTAATATCTTACTATCTTGTATTCTTTTTTTAAGAGAACGTAAGATGAAGGCCTCAATGTACTGATTTTTTGTAGATGTGTGTGTGAATTCGAATAATCATATCAAAAGGTATTTTCTTGAATTGTTCTTGATCTATATTAAATATTATTTGTATGATGATCTTGTTAATCATATTTTGATTTTCTATCTTGCAATCTTCTTAATATTAATTTAAATGTATTTTCTGAGAATCTACAGTTTTGAACAAATATTTTCTTTCTTGAGAGAAAGTGCGTTAATCTACAGTTGAGCAACGCTTGGATAGAACAAGCAAAGATATTGTAACGGTATACGGTTGTACACCAATTCACACTTTATAATCGTTACATGTAACTTAACTCAAAGTTACATCTATTTTATGTGTAAATGAATTATAATGGGTAAACGTGATTTGAAGAAATAATACAGTGTAACAATGAACTGCTTTTCTAACATAATTTGACCTAAAACAGATTTTGGCCATAAATTTTGTGGATTGAACAAATACTGGAAATCAAGTAAAGAGATTTTTTATCGAAAAATGAAGAGAGAAGATGTTATTTCTCTCTATCGAAACTGGCGTCTAACCACAGAACGTCCTAGTTTCGAAAGCTTGTAAAAACACAAGTTAATCGAGTGTGCAATAATAAAAAAAACACAGTACATGACTTACCTAACCGTCAAGTGCCCTTGGTCACTAATTTTATTAAATTTCCTAATGCGTATATATAGATAAAGAGAAAAGTTATTTTTCTTAAAGAAAAAATAAAAACAAAACTATACCAGGGTCTTATCCCGGGTTCTCTGGAATAGTTTTCCGACATGCTACCAATATGCTAAATTGGCAACTGAAAGCAGCTGCTCGAAAGTATGCGCCTGCGCGAGAATGTCCTGGCCTTATTAGAGCATTCTATGTTTAGACACTACTCTATTGAACTCTTCTTAGAGATCAGAGAAACTTCAAAAGGAAAAGGAAAGAAAAGAAGATGAAAAAGAAGTGATATAAAATAAAATAATTTAAAACGATTATTGTGTGTGTAACACAAACATCGACCTCCATTAATACGATACTGGACTGACTGCAGCCATTGAAAATTTCATGAATATGTGAAGCTAGGGAGTGGAGAGGAAACTTAATCTCGTTTGTCCACTTCCAGTCTAAACCAATATGGACCAAATTTTCGATTCTAACTCAGTGTTTTACGCTTGATATCGCTGTGTGGCCCGTTTTTGTATTTTTGTCTTAATTCTTGCAAAAAACGTACGGTAAATATTATTTGCAATATTTTCTATTGTATGCAGAGTGCGGTATACTCTTACATGAATAACTCAGGAATTAAGACTTGAATCAAAAAACGGGCCACACAGCGATATCAAGCGTATAAAACTGAGTTAGAACTGAAAATTTGGTCCACATGGGATTAGACTGGAAGTGGACAAACGAATTTAAATATTTGCTCTGGCGTCTATCTTTCAACACTAAGTAGTTACTCCAGTATAGTTTACGTAGAGCTCGATGAACACAAATAATATTAATTTATTTAAAACCACATATTTGTTGGATTTTATCGTTTATTGAATACTACAGTTTAATTTAAATGCACGAAGGTTTCCTTAATCTAATACTGATTGGCCTAACGACAGTGAATGTTGAGTTAGGTTGTTTTGGATCGTACCTCAAAATATTAAATAAAGTATAAGAGACAGGTACCTATCAATATCTTTAAAATGTAAATGTTGATTACTCCCGGGCGTTAAACGGAATTGCATAAAAGGACCGATGTGTTTAGTTCGAGATGGTGATTCACAGGAAAGTTTCTGTCGGATATTGTAAATTCAAATGCAGTAATAATATAATATAATATAATTCAGAGTACATGAGCTCTCGGTAGATATAAACTCAACTTGTTCCAACTAGAGTGTAAGAGGAAAGTCCTTATTGAAACTCAAGTTATTTCAAAGGTATTTTTCGGGAAGTTGAAATATCAGCATCTGCATTAACAATGAAGGAATATAGAACTAAAATAAATTAAAGGCGAAGGCGTCTACAATACACGAATTGTCTGCATACGGACATTTTAAGAATATATATTTCAAGTTCTTCCTGAGTAGAAGGAAACTTTCAGCTAGTCTGTATCAGGGCTAATAATTCAATAGGTAAACTAACGTATTTCTTGAGTATGAAGAAGTCTACATGCGGGATAAATAAACGAATAGTATTAATTTCTTCCCGAGTACGGGAGCATGAAGTCTGGGAATAAAAGTATTTTCCTGAAATGTCAGGAGAGTGACTTAATCTTAAAGGAAAGCCAAATCGAGTCCACCGCCTTACCCAAATACAGCTAATCAATCATTCTGCATGTGAAATTATAAATCCGAAAGAAAACAAAGGGGGAGGTTTATTTAGTTTTATTCTGTGTTAACTTTAGTTGTAATTACGCCAGCCCCATAAATTAAAGCTCGCTTATACTTCGCCAACTTTCCGAATGCAGGGAATGCTTGTTTTCCTTTAAAAAAAAAAACGAAAAATACTGAAACGGAAGGTGGAACTAAATTTGGACTGTATTACTCAAAGCTGAAATTTGTAAATGCAGGGAAGAAAAGAATTAGTGAATTACTCATTCCATAAATTGCTATGTAAATAATCTTCATAATGTATATCTGCTCTGTTAACAAATACATTAATTAAGAAAATGAAACACATATGACTTCATTTATGGGAAAGAAGTATCGGTATCTAAGAATTTTGATTAACGTTTTTTATTAATTGCCATTAAATCTTAAATTTAAGACAGAATGGTATAAAAATTATGAACATAATTCATTTTCAGGCACTGTGGAAGAATTAGCATAAGCTAATATTTAATACTTATTTCTTGCCGATTTAATAGGTACCCCTAAGACTTCGAAACTAAATTTTTATACATGTATCATTCGTACACAAAACAGCCATTAAAAAATAATAAGACAGGAGTGAAGAGAAAGCGAAGAAACAAGTGCCACTGATGAAACGAACGATTTTGGACTATCCTTTATAATTTGTGACAGTTCCTTTGGAGAAAAATAGATCGCCACAAAGATTAAAAGTTTGACCTTTAATAGGAAATAAATCCTGTTAGATTCGTTGCGCCAGAAATATTAACTACAAAGAAATAAAATGTCTAATAGTTTTCAAAAGAAACCAAACAGTATTATCTAAATAATAACTTATTTCAAATTCTCAAGACACTATCTCATGTTAAGAGGGCTCCTCGCTCCAGTACGCCCATTTTTAACATTTTTCAAAATATTTAAAAAATAAGAGTACTATCAAAAACGTAAGTTCATAGCGCACTAGAACTTACAAATTACTATGAAACGCAATGGACACCGATCTCGAAATCTTGTCGATTGATGAGTGCTCAGACTTCAATTAAATAATTACGTAATAATCTTTGAAAACGTATCACTCGTCAATGGATACAATCTGGAGATCGCTGTCTATTGCAGTCTATAGTAGCCAGTGGCGTAACGTTCAGGCCCACAATGCGGGCATACCCAGGTGAGGGCCCGCGACCGATTTTCTAGATTTATATTATTTAATACAATTTTAATTTCTAATTTAAGGAGAAATATTGCATGCAAAAGGCACAAACCAAAAACTTGATTGATCCGGAGTATAATTTTGTAATGTTAGGGGAATCTCCCACTTGTTAGCAAGGTATGTAGTTAACGACATTGCTCTTTCAACGTCACTGTGATTTTTAACAATTTAGGCTACTAAGGAAATCAACTTTTTTTTCGTTCTTCTGGAAGATGTCGAAGAACAATTACATGCTGCCACTCGTTATGCGAAAGATTCCGTTATATCGATGGAGTTGTCGGATTGACTTCATATTTGATATATATATACCTTACGACCTCTAGAGTGTATATCCGGTGCAAGGTGGCACCGACCGAAAATTACAAAAATACTCAAATTCTATTTTTAAAGCATTTTAGACATGATTACGCTCTTAAGTTGTTGTTAATAAGCGAAGTTATGCGTGGCCCCGGGCAAGTCAATTACTTTCAACCCATTTAATTTGGTATTAAGTCTCAATATGGTTTTTATTCTGGACGTTCCACAGTAACAAATTTAGTAAGTTTCGTTCAAAATGTATCAGATTCTCTTAATAATAAATCTACAGTGGACGCTATATATACAGATTTTGCAAAGGCCTTTGATAGACTCGACCATAACATATTACTTAATAAATTATCAAATATGGGGGTTCTCACATAAATTAATGTTGTTAATTTGTTCATATTTGCAAGGTAGGAAACAGTAGACTATGTAGTATTTAGTCAAGTTAATTCTACAGTGTATGACATTACTTCAGGCATACCCCAAGGATCTAATCTCGGCCCATTGTTATTTTTACTATTTATAAATGATTTGCCTTCTGTTATCACGTATTCAAGATGCCTTTTATATGCAGATGATATGAAAATTTAAAAAGAGATCAAAGATGATAAGGATAAATTATTGCTGCAGGCAGATCTGGATAGTTGTCACAAATGGAGCATTAAAAATAGGTTGGCTTTTAATATTAATAAATGTGTATCTATTACGTTTTCTAGAAAGAGCCATAATTATCACTACGAGTATAATATTGATAATATTGTAATACGGAATGTTAGTTACGTAAACGATTTAGGCGTACTCGTGAATAGTAAATTATGTTTCAAACAACATATAGAAAATATTACCAATGAAGCATATAAATCATTGGGTTTCTTAAAAAGAAATACAAGGGAATTTAGTACGACAAAGGTTTGTGTCACTCTGTTTAATAGTATTGTTCGTAGTAAACTGGAATATAAGTCTATTGTATGGTCACCTTATTACAAACAGTACGATAGAAAAATTGAGCGCATTCAAAAAAAGTTTTTAAGGTATTTGTATTACAAAACAATTAATAATAGTTTCACTCAAGCAAATATGTCATACAATGAGTTATTAAATATATTTGATTATTCTTTGTTATCCGTAAGGCGTACTATTGCTTTAATGGCTTTCTTATTTAAGTTGATAAACGGTAGCATAGACGATCAAGGACTTGTGAGCCAACTAAGTTTCAATGTTAAACAAACAAACCTTCGAATGAGAACTCCATTTTATATTACAAAAGGTAGAACTGAATCATTTCTTAATTTACCTTTAATTAGAATGTGTAGAACTTATAATAATTTTTCAAAAACCAATACTGAATTAGATTTTTCGTCCTCTTACTCACTGTAAGTATTATTAAATCTGTTATAAGCAAATAGAAGAAGTATGAATAATTATGTGCATATCATGATGAAATATTAAAACTTGCACAACTATATGTACTGTAGATTAAGTTGCGATGACAACATATTATTTCCTTTATATATATAATGTCCAATCCATACGTTCACGTCGTGTGGCCTGTTAGTACCCAAGCAACTGCTTGGCGAACGAACATGGATGGGCTGCTCACCAACCCGCATTAGCTGACAGCGTGGTGAGTCAAATGTCAACACCCCTCCTTTCTTTACATATGATGGTACAAGCAAGGAAACAGCCTCGGAGGACCTCATTACCCGGAGGACGGAATGCAGCTGGCAACGGCAGCGGTCAGTCCTGCAGGAAGTCAGAGGGTCAAAATGCCCGGGTTTGGACTGTAGACTGCCAGGACACCGACACGGCAACTCGAACGGACCTATACGTGGCGACCCTCAACTGTAAGTCACTTGCAGGAGAGGACAAATTAGAAGAACTGCAGAATGAACTTAAGAGGATTAAGTGGGACATCATACGACTATCAGAAGTGTGGAGGAAGAATGAAGAACAGTTGGAACTACCGTCAGGGCACACGTTCTACTACAAAGGAACAGAAACTGGAAAAGCGACAGGCGTTGGCTTTATAATTAAAAAAAGAAATGAAGTCACGAATCACAGAAATTGAAGGAATTTCAGATAGAATCGCACGGGTAGTAACAAAAATTAACAAGAGATACAGTATGGAAATTATACAAGTGTACGCTCCAACAACCTCGCACCCGGAGGAGGAAGTCGAAGACCTATACGAGGAGATTCAAAAGATTTTGGATACTAGCAAATCGCATTACAAAATTGTAATGGGAGACTTCAGTGCGAAAGTAGGAGCCAAGCAGAGCAGTGACACGAAAATGGGAAACTTTGGATTTGGTAAAAGAAACAAGAGAGGAGAGAAGTTAGTGGAATTCTCAGAAGCCAACAGACTGTTCATTTCCAATACATTTTTCAAGAAACCGCCCCAGAGGAAGTGGACATGGAAAGGCCCAAATGGGACCAAAAACGAAATAGACTACGTTCTATCAAATAACTGGGCAATTGTGCAAGACGTGTCTGTTCT
>JAGDQP010031612.1:3977-21838 GCA_022664845.1 Lepisma saccharinum
ATCATCGTCTGTTATTGAATTATAGATAAGATATATCGTCTATTACAACATCACCATGACTATCGTGGATATCTCACCCAACAAACTCATGGATATATTCTGCTATATCCACGCCAGACTGTATATGTGTTTCCATGCTACTACTACATATTTCAAACAATTTTCATATGCATATTGGTTACTGTTTATTTCCATCTGTTGCGTATTTTTTTATTTACATGTTGAACTTCGTCGAGATAAATTAAAGCAAAACTCACGCTGTACTTAACAACTCATATTACACAACAATTGATCTCATTTTATAATATATGTTGTAATGACTCATTACCGTTATTATCTCTCTCATATGATCTAGCTAACTATGGGAAAGTTTTTGCTAAGAAATACCTCTTTAAGTTTCATTGTTCGGAACAAGTTTTGTTCTGAACTGAATCTTGATTCGTCACTTGTCAGCCAGGTCCTCAATGGCTTTCTTGGTATTCTGCTTCCCTTATGTGAGCATGATGAGATACGTTCTCCAATTCGGTACAGCCGGCTTCACTAAAGAGGTTGAAGTTTTGTATTGGGAGCAACAGCGAGACCGTCATCTCTTTTCTTGACAATAAAACCCGCTACAAAAACATTTCAAAATAAGATTTCTTCTCCCAATGCGTTGTAGACCGTAGCGTAGGCTAGAAGAGTGAGGGACTACTAAATTAAAGTATGCTATGAACTTCGCGGAGAAAAGGCCAAATTGTTTTGATAAGCTTAAGCTCGTCAATAGGTCATAGAAAAAAAAACATATATTAGGCCCGGTAACATCCCAGTAGATACGTTGCGAAATGACTGGAGAATGATAATTGTCTCTACCTTTCGATTCTCTCTGTCTGTCTGTCTCTCTGCCTTCTGTTTATTTATTTATCTATAGAAAGAAAGAATGAAATAAAACGCTAAATATAATCCATCCTTTCATCACCAGTGCTTCATTTGATTTTTTGTTTCAGGCAAAGACAGTTAGATTCGTCTACAGAGTATGAAATAAATCAATCACCGCTTACTAAAAAGTTATTCGAGCCTTTGTTTACGAACTACTGTTATTACTAATCTACTGGCTCTATTTATTTTGTATTTTTTCCTAAATACTACTTTTTTCGTCAACATCAAGCCAGTTCTCAACACGACCACCTGCTTCTCGAAGATCTCTTCTAATATTGCCCTCTCAACTACGCACTGGTTTTCCCAACGGTCACTTTCCCTCCGGCTTTCCAACCGAGAGAGAATATAATCTTCGTTCCTCTCTCATTTGAGCTACATGCCCTGCCTACCTTATTCGTCGCGGTTTCATTATTCTTACAACATCGGGTGAATCGTACAGTTCATGAAGTTCTTCACTAGGTAGTCTACCCCATTCTCCAGTCATCTTGTCTGGTTTCAGCCCATATATCTTTCTCAAGATCTTATTTTCAAATATACGTAATTTAGGTTCATCTGCTAGGGTCGTATTCCAACTTTCGTAACCGTAAAGTATTACCGATAGAATAAACGTTGTGAATATTTATAATTTCAACTTCTTTGATGTTGATTTTTTTTTAAAATTCTTTAGGCAACTATGGCTCAGGCCGTTCAACTTCTTTGATATTAACCTCAATAATATGAATTTCTGGACCGAATAGGAACATGTGTTGCCCGATGCTAAGCGACGTTTTAGAAATGGACATAAATATTAGAAACAAAATATTTCAAAGAGGCCAAACAAACAAGCAAATTGTTTCAGGATCACTTCAAATAAATTGACTCACTGGTGACTCATGTTGCTGATTGGGAAAATATTTGCTGATATGGATCAATTTACCAATCACTAGATGGATATTCTGTTATCATTTGAAGAATAACTTGTTGCTTAAAGACTATTATGTTTGTTAAAGGTTTCTGTTTATTTGCTTTATAGTTTACGGAATAATTTTGTTATAAGCTTATATTTATTTTTTTACTTCGCTTTCTAAAAAGTTTTTGTTTTCATGAGTTTCTGTTTCACATAACTGTTAACGAATCTTAATTTATTGACTTGTGTCTCAGATAATCTTATGGAATCATTATTTTACGACATATTGTTCCTGGAAACTTTGTGTAGAATATTTATAATTAAGGGTTTCCTTCAAGAAAACCTGAGACTAGTTATAAAACCGTTTTCTCTATTAAACAACATTATTGAATATTTATGATTTTTTTTATTTTTGTTTGAGAACAGCCTCATACAAAAGAAAGACATTATGATTACGAAAACTGTAAATAATCGTAAATACTAATCTGAAATTGAATTTTGGAATCCGTTGATTACCCACCTGCAAACCAAAGAGCATTTTGTTTGGTGAAGGAGAAATACAAGTATTTCTTGTAAAGAGAAATCTTCATGAGTTTGTAGGGAAATGAGATAAATTGTCAACACGCATAAACTAGGCCATAATGGTTTTAATTACATATTGGTCGCTAGCGTCAAGACATGAGAAGATATTAGTAAATTCCGTGCACTTAATTGTTCCCAAGTTGTTCTGCTAGACGCGAGAAAGGAGTACACATAAATGTTTATCTTCTGATGTCTGTGACTTCGTGAAAGTTTGTTCTGCTTAAAGTTTGCTTCCGAAAAGCCTCAGGAGATTTCAATGGGAAAAGGAAGACAGACCTTCTCATTAAGCAAACAAAACGAAAATGTCACGGATGAAATATTACATGCATGCTCAGGGTGTGTTCATTCACATACATGTTTTCATAGCAGAACCGCACTTCTGAAATTAAATGTTTGCGTTTTTTTTAAATCAATTTTATGTTTGAAAACTTGTCCGAAATTGTATATATATATACTAACCCCTTAAAATGTACTTTATCCGCTTTTTTTTTGGTCGCTAACGTCAAGACATGAGAAGATATTAGTAAATTCCGTGCACTTAATTACAGGTAGAATAACCGTTGTGAATATTTATAATTTCAATTTCTTTAATGTTGATTTTTTAAACTTCTTTAGGCAACTATGGCTCAGGCCGTTCAACTTCTTTGATATTAACCTCAATAATATGAATTTCTGGACCGAATAGGAACACGCTGAGCGACGTTTTAGAAATGGACATAAATATTAGAAACAAAATATTTCAAAGAGGCCAAGCAAACAAGCAAATTGTTTCAGGATCACTTCAAATAAATTGACTCACAGGTGATTTATGTTGCTGATTGGGAAAATCAGCTGATGCTGATTTGGAATCTGATACAAAAATCAGCATCTGATACAAAAATCAGATGCTGATTTGGAAATTTGGTAAATAGAAGCATAGAAGAGCACCCACCAATAAGTAATGTGGTTTTTTTTTGGGCAAGGAAAGTAAGGATGCATATACACTGTTAAAAAGTAGTGTGTGATCAACCGCTTCTGGTGTCGAGACACCACCAGCACCTGCCAAAGTACGAATTAACTGGCGTCATGTCACAACTTATATGCTAAGTAGCAAAATCACTGTCAGTTATCCCATACTAAAGTACTCTCTCAGGACTCGGGCCCACGTTTAGGGGCATGAGTCCCATTCTTTTGCTATTATCTCCAACATGTACCAATACTTCCCGTATTTCATGGCACAACGGGATAAATCCTCTAGTCTGCCATACCGTCTCCATCAGACCAATACCAAGCTTTTAAATTAGCTCAGATCTGTGACCGCTTGTTCTCGACGTTTTTGGATCATTCACTCTGCTGAGGTGGGGCGAAAAATTAAAACTAACTCATGCTTATAATATGCGGACACAACTGCTCCCACAGCAACCTTTAGAAACCCAGTCTTTGTCGAATTGTCCTCTAATATTCACCTTTAAAAACGTCTACTGCGATTAGGCATTTTATAACTTGTTCGTGATGGCTATAGGAAAGTGTTTTGTAAAATATTTATACAGAGTGGAAAACATACTGATCATTACTCTAGGAAGGGAAAAAAAATCATCTGAAGAAATCTAACAACAGGCATATGTTTGGAGTTAGAGGCGTCCGAAGTGAGCGCGGCGCTCTCATAAATGACGTAAGTCGTGTCGGTTTAGCAAATCATAATCTAAGTTGTACTCAATGCAACTATTTCAGCCAAGTTTATGATTGAGGGAGCGTCACGTGGACCGGTTTTGCAATGTAAGAAATTCATTGTCAAGGAATTGATATTATGCAATACGCACACACAGAATTTCCCTCTAAGCTGCATTTGTCAATCATGAACTTGGTTACAATCGATACAGTCATTTGTTCACTTAAGGGTATTTTTAAAATGGAAACTAAATAAACAGATACATGTAGGTATCAAAGATACTGTTTATTACGTTGGTATCTTACCTTTCTTTACACCGTGACAGTAACATTTAAATTATAACGTATATTAATAACATAATGAAACAAAATTCTGATATGTACGAAGTAGGCCATCTCTGCACAGGCATTGTCAAAAAATCATGGACAAAGATGGCCCCTTAGCGTACTTTCTAATTAACGTTGAAGCAGAAATAATAATTTGAGATTACTAACATCTACTTGTGTTTGAAAGAGTGAATGAAATGTGATCAATGGTGGGACCTATTTGTCTCAAAAAACTTTTAAAAAACGTTATTAAAGAGATGATATGAGATAACATAATAAGTGATGACTAACGTTCGAAACAGCATAGTAATTCTAAAGAACGAAATTGATGAAACCTATTGGTTTCAAAGCAAACACTATATTCACCACACGACTTATATCACTAAAACAATCCTCCTGAAACCACAGTTGAAATGTCGTACATTGAACCCAATCGTTTCAGTCTGATGATTTATAATACCCACCACACTTTCCACAGAAATCTGTAACTTATTTTTAAGAATATCTTTGCGTGCGGCGTCTTACCAAATTCCAATCTTAGATTCATGTCTGAACTTCTTTTTTTGCTTTCCTTGTACTACTATTTTTTACATTCCTTAGTATTGAAAGCAGAGATATTGGAATTTTCCTAAGGTTTTCTCTTAATCTTATCAGACATATTGCGGTTTGGTAACTGCTTAAAAGACTGTGATCACTTCCATCCTTGTCTATCCTTCTCCTTCTCGTAAGCCGTAGATGCCAGTTGACAAACATTGACCACGAAAAACAAAAAGAACAAACATTGTATATATAAGTAATGTTATTAAAAGTTTCGTATTTGGCCCTTTACGTTTTGGAAAAGAAGACTAATAATACATTTAAAACATTTGAAGAATCAAATTTAGCGATGAGTAAGTGCTTTACTATAGATTCTATATATATTATAGATTATATATATATATATATATATATATATATATATATATATATATATATATACCTACAGTAACTTCAAATATGGATTTACATTGATTTTTTAATGAGAGAAGCACGGCTGCCTTACTCCGATCACATGCTTCACGGGCAAGGCATGCACCCCGTTCTGCATTCATCACTGCTCCTGATGTGTGTACGATTCCTGCCAGAAATTGCAGTGGTATCGAATACCACAATTAGTAATGATTCCACTAAATACTTCCTATTTCCAACATTACCTAAGTACTCTGATTGCCACAAGCTATTAACAAACTCTGATTTTAGATTAGACCAAAAGTTCATCTTAAATTTTACACGTGCCTTTTCCTTTGTGAATGAAGTGTCCTCTTTTCACAATGCAGAAACTCTATCCCTTGCAACCCACTTACATTAAGGACACATGATAGCGAATACGTCAAAACCTTTTATATCACCACGCTCAGTTATGAGAACCAGTACGACGACTACCGAGGTGGTCGTCTTTGCTGAGTAGGCCGACATTGAACAGGTTATTCTACGACATTGGGTACAATTTTAATTATAATTTGATAAGCCGACACGCTAACTTGTCGTTAATTGTCAATTATGAGGACGACACGCTGATTTCGGATTCTGCTAACACTCAATCTACGCTTTATTTTTAATATCTTCAAATAGGCTTTTTGTTTGTATGATAAAAACTCCTTGTTCCTAGAATATTGTTCATTACTTTTTGCCACCCTATATATACCGTAGAAAACAAACATTTTGTTATTTGAGATAAGTGTTATTTCACCAAATGCAATTTAATAAATTTGAAGGAGAATTTGAATTTATTATAGCCTTTAGTCATCAATGGTCCAAGTTGAGATAGCGTAGGGAAAACGATGTAGGAAGGTGTTGGCCGAGGCCTTAGTTGAACATAACATACAGGAATTTGCCTTGTAAAACGAAGCAAAAACGACGGAAAATCCTGAGTCAGGGTAGTTGGTCGCTGATATCGAACCTAGGTCCTTCAAATGCTAATGCATAACTATCTACTGAGCTGCGGTAGCTCAGTGCCGGAGCAGAATTTAACATTTATGTAAACTAAGTTCAGTCAGTAGTCTTTTAAATTATGAATGAAATAGTGCATCAGTTACCATATGACCAAATGCTAATATTGAAAAAGAAGAGACCTTGTCAAATATGTAACAATAAAGCCGAGAATCTGTCCATCTAATTGTGAGCCCTAAGGATGTTGGAGCTGAAACGCGTATCCTACGATAATATCGATGCAAAAAGTTTGAATTGCTTTTGGCTACAAGCGTTTTCATCTAATTGCTAATTCAATTAATTATTGGATATATATATATATATATAATTCAATTGATTGAATGGAGTGAAACTGAAATTTGTATTGATAGGTATTGTGCAATTCTTACCATGTACATGAGAAATAATTTCAAACCTCATTTTATCTCTATTAAAAGTTAACTATCTAATGATTCTTATCAAAGTTGCATGACTACATATTTGACTTGAAAGCTTTAAAATTACAGAACGCGAAAACGTAATATCGCTTGAAGTTTGGTAATCTGTTTAATCTTTCAAGATTGCGCGTATAACATAGCACGTATAACGCCTAACTTGGTCACGAGATTTCGATTCTGTAGGAACTAGATCAAGGATGTGGATATGTCTCTGATTACAAGCATCGCTTAACTGATAATAAGTTACTAACAGTGATAATAAGTTGAGTTAGGACTGAGAACTTTTGTGGTTTTAAAATAAAATGTAATGCAGTGCATGGTTGATTAGTATGTCGTAAGTACATTACATTATAGCTGGAGAACTCACTATAAGGGCTTAGGTATAACAACTAACTAGCAATGTTTTATTCGAGTTCCTATGAACAATTGAACTGTTTTCGGTGATTCTTTAGGTGACATATCAGGTAGATTAGGTTCGGGTACCAACCAGGAACGTTGGACAAATTTCTTTTCTGAAATATTATCATTACAACTCTTTCGGCATATTGGTTGTGTACTCATTTCATTAAACCTAACGATCAGTTTATTGGCTTTCCTAGTAACGTCGTCAAAGGACCTTTTTGTCTCTGGAAACTAGTTTTCCATAGCTACTCTAGTCACGATGTTTTCAGCTAACCTGGTATTGGATCGTGTAGCTGTTTGACGGGGAAAAATGGCATATACTGTATACCATCTAATAGAGCAACTTATACTGATTACAAGACATAAAAATTATAACCTCAATGACATTCTAAGATCGCCTGTTTCGAACTTGAAATATTCGAGGTAAACATTGTTATCTTTCCGAAATGCTTATCAAATTTAGTACATTAATTAACAGTTGATCATAATAAGATTAATCACGTTCAAATATTTTCGATTTTTAATACAATAGCTACGTTTTGTCAATTTGGAATAATCGATGTATTTAAAACTTAACATTTTCAACGGGATACAATTGTATATTGCAAAAATGTGCGCTATTAGCCGTGAACATAAACAGAAAATGCCATGTTTCCTTTATCTGATAACTTCAAAGTTAACTCTGACATTGTCAAAACGTCCTAATTGTACTGGAAATCAAACATTTTTTAAATGTAATTAGTCTTATTATACTTTACTGTTAATGAACTTAGTGAGACTCTTAAGAATTTTGTATAAAGGTAGCGTTTTTTTCCTCGAATATTTTAAGTTCGAAAAAAGTGATATTAAAATTTCATTGGGGTTATAATCTTCGAGCATTATATACAATCAGTATAAGTTGCTTTATTTAAAGGTGTATGACATTCTTTTCCATCAATCAGGTACTTGGTCCAATCCCAACAAGCGATTAAGCGACAAATGTTAAACTGGTCGTATTAATTTTTGACCTTACTTATCTGCGAGAAGGTTATTGAGGTATGTATATCAATGATTACGTCACTTATCTTTATTTGAGTAAAATTTCTTTTAGTTCTTTTTGATATTTATATGTTATGCATTTTTATTCAGTTCAGTTCTATGTTCCACTATTAACGTAATTATTATTCACAACTTATTCACAACTCTTGGTCTAAATACCACCACCATAAAGAGACCACAAAAGATAATGTGCGTATATGAGGTTGTTTTGAAGACGTATAAATACAACTTACTAATAATTACAATATAACTTTTTAAAAATAAACAATGTATATTTAATAAATATTAAATTACTGAAAATTACGATACATCTAAAAATATTCTTTTTAATATGTAAAATATATATTAATGATTGTTTTATATAAAATGTCAAATTGTAACTAATTTCATATATGTCGTCAACCTCATCACAAAGTATCGTATCTCAAATTTGGCAGTTTTAAGTTAGAACCGTCAGAATATGGCATGTTGTGTATATTTTTTCTCGCAAATAGACGTACGTATCTCAATGATAAGCCGTTCAAAAGTTATTAACAAAGAAAGGTTAGAAGAACATTAGCAAGTATATGGAGGAACTATTCTCTAAATTGATCTCCTGAATAGTTAGGAAAAATGAGATACGACATTTTGTGATGAGGTCGATGATGTGCTTTCTCACCTCAAACTGAGATTATAATTGTAACTGAACTTGCTAATAAAATCATTTGATCTTGGGTTTTGAAACCGAAGGGATTCAGAGTTCCTTGTATCCTACCTTTTTTATTTTGTCTTATTCTTTTGATAGTATTAAACACTACATATATCTCTCCCATGCCTTTTCGGTAGCGATATACACGAATAGCCTGTCAAATGCCTTTCCGGTACAGAGCTTTACACAGCGAATTCCTTGTAGGTTCACTACAATTACACCTAATTTTAATTGGTATTCAATTTCTACTAATTCTGTTTTTTTTTAGATTGTGTTTATCCCATATCATTGAGCTAACCGTTGATTAACAATTTACTGCCTAATCGAAGTCTTAGTAGATGTATTAAATTGCTCCAGCACATTTACTGAAGACAAATATCAATTGTTTTGAGTCTCCGCTAAAAATAAATAACTCTTGTGTTAAAATTATTTTAGGAAAATCACAATACTAACAAAAGATAATATGGTTTTATATGTTAAAATTTGCTTTCGAATAACTAGAGAGGAATTTTGATTTGAGAGAGAAGAATATTTAATAAAGATTCCATCAGGAGCTTATTTCCAGAATGAATTATTTTTAAAAGGTAAAAAAAAAAAATAATGAGTTGCCTGAATGTTATTTCTGTATACCTTTTTTTCTGAATTTAAGAGTAACATTGAAAGCAAACAAAGAAATAATGTGTACAGTCCAGGTGTATTGTAGGGGGTATACTACAAACATTTCCATAGATATCTTACGATATCCTAAGACTTATGGTGTATGCGTAGACTATTCTAGGAATATCTGAATGTCTGAGATGAGTGAATATGTTATGAATATTCTAGAATTATTCTACGAATATTGTTTAATGATTCGTCTTTCCAGGATATTCTCAGAATATTTAAGGGATATTCTAAGAATACGAACTATAAATATCAGTTTTTCAATTTTCTCATAAGCATATGCTGGGATATGAGATATTCTTATTAGATCACAAATGTTATGAGACTTTCTAAGCATGCTGGGATATAGAGTGGATATTCTCAGAATATTTTGTTCTTCGGGGGAAAGAAAATTGTAGACATTATTGTTTAAGTCTTGTAGCCACTTTGGAACAAAATGAAAGTTTTTAAATTTATAATGAAATAAAACAATGAGTAGTGATACAACAATTTAATATACAAACACAAGGTATTTTAACGTTTCAAATATCGTGTTAGTTATCAAAAAAGCAAATAATAATTGCCTAACACTGTAAAGAAAAGTAATATCATGATTGTTTTGTTACCTTTTTTAGCTTCTAATATATTTCCACAATGCTATCAATTATCTCTAGAGATATGAACTTTTGGAATCGAAAAGCTAATCCATTTCCGGTTTATTAGACTAACAATAGTTAAATTGTGAAATGGCAACATTTGATACAACGTATTGTTTTAAAGTTGAAGTCGTGTCGCGCAGAAAAGACAGTATGGTGATATCAGTATCTTACGTCTTTGAATTAAAATGAATGAATGCTTCTCCGGCGAATATTTGCAAATGGTAAAGAAACATAGTGACAGGATTCACATACTACATGCTTTACATGCCATGGAGAGGAAAACGTACAACCAAAATCTGTTTGAAATCTACCTTTCAGGGGACCTCTGAAAGTTTGTAGTTAGTCTTAGGTGAAGCACGGACTTATAGGTGATGTGATAAAAAGAGGGCGGTTCACTATCGTCCATGTGATTACAGAGGTCATTTTGACTGCGTACGTGAGTTTTGACCGCGTAGAATGTGGAGAAACTTTTAGACGCGACGCCATGGTTGTTGTAGATTAGTGCTAGAATGGAAAACTCTCTTAGGCAGAGTGTAGCAAGAAGATGAAAATCATAGCAGACTATTAATCAGATAACGTTCTGAAGCCGCTTTACGGCCATGGCATTCCATCTCTGTATTGCCGCATTGTCATTCGTCAGGAGAAGATGTCATAAACAAGATTCCCGTAAAGTGACCTGATGACTTTTCCATGGATTTTTGTATGTTTGCATTATTGAAACGTAGCGGTGGTAAGGCAAATGCTGGATTCTAGTTGAAAGATAAGGACTGTACATCAAACACTACTGCAGCTGGCATCGTAGTATGTCTTACCTATTTTATACACTCACCAATTTTGCTACCATAAACATCAAATGAGGTTCTGTACTCCATGAAATATAAACTACTATTTTCTTGAATCTCATTTTTTTTAGCATTGCATATTTACATACCTCAACCATATTAATGAAAGGTTATTTGATACAAATCAATTTGTAATTTATTCCGATTATTTTCACTCCAGTTGTTTTAAAATCTATGTTTAAATTAATTCGCGAATTAACTGCAGGTCCCCCCACAGTTAGCAACTAACCAATCACAACTATGAGTGTATTCTATTCCTATATACTCAAACATGATATTGTAGTATTCTGGTAATACAATCGGCTCAATTTCTCTTAACATTTTCTTTATTAACCCCCTTTTGCAAAAATTCTATCGACAGGTCTATAGAACTCTGATGCTGCAAAGGATATTCAGTCTGAAATATAATATTATATCACATGTAATTCAAGCTTAGATAAGGAGAAATTTAGCGATGAAATTGAACCCAACATTCTCATTCTTGTTGTAAACATGAGAATCACTATTTTGGAAACTGAAATATGGTAGTATGGTACATGGAGACGCCTTGAGAAGGTAATAAGAATCTGGATGCGTCACTTTGGAAACAAACTATGTTATTTTGTTGCTCGATAAGATCATATCCGAAGATTAGTTCTGGCAATACCTTAACTTATACATTTGCCAGAAGAAAAAAAATATTTCTTTATCGAAGCGCGGGTTATGATGTCGAGTTCAGAAAACTGAGTGTGTACGTCATTTATTCTCGCATATTACCTTAGCATTGCACTGATATAAACATCATGGCTTACTTCCAAATTGGCTCAACACTAATTGTTTCTTCCTGAGGTTAAAACAAACTGCCTCCAGAACTCATACATGCAAAACAATTATATTTGAAATATGTATCACGTGTGTATGCAATTTATAATTAGTTCACTGACTCTCATACGCCTAATGACATGAATTCTTTCAGCTGACACATTACACTTTAATCCTCTTTCATAATTTTCATAATATCATTGTAATTTATTTTAAAATAATACACATGTTACTCACATTCGGCGATGTTGTAGAACTGCATAAACACTTGCAGATAAAAACTTTGTTAGACTGGGCTGAACTATTTGACCTAATTACTGTAAATTTTTGCGTTCGAGTGGTTAGTGTAATCCAGTGCAAGCACTTTCTGCCCCTGCTCTGGAGAGAGTGTAGGTAGGTGCAGACAATTGACAGTCGTGCTGCGTTCTCAGTGTACATGTATATGTGCGAGAAGGGGTTACAGATGGAGTTACTTGTTTGGAGAAGGAAATAAGCACCTTCCCGTTCGGGCGAGAACTGCACGGGATTTCATGAATAGACACCGTGATGTCACATCCACTCACACAGTTTTGTACTACCTTACACTTCCAGCGCAGATAATGCAACACCGAGCAGACTCACCCGAACAAACCTAAAATAAGAAGAGTTTATGTAATCACGTATTTTCCTAACAAATAATATTGTTATACCGTATAGCTTTTGTAAAATTAGGCAGATCGAGAAAATATTTCTTAGCATTTTTCATCTTCGTATTTTCTTTAATTGTTGAAGTTTCAAGAATATTAGCCGTGTTTATTATCAGAGCATTGCTGAAAAACTGAGGTCTCCTCCACAGTATTATGATTTTAAGAACACTAGCGATCTTAAAATGTCCAGCGTTAAAATAAAAACCCGCCATAGAATCGAATATATGTTTGCTCAAGTACCAATGGTATTTCTTGATGCAAGATATTCTCACACAAACATTTTTTTTAGTGGTTTCTTTCTTAATCGGACCAATCATTGCTTTTGTAATTTAAAAATCGACTTTCAGAATTCTTCTCTTTTCCATTCCGACCAAAAAGTTGGAACAACCATCTGTTCCGCTCATTAATTTTACCTCTTCCTTAGTAAAAAAAAAAAAAAAAAAGAAAAGAAAAATCAAATTAGTTTAACATCCCGCAATTAAAGACAATTCTTCTTTTGCGATCTTTTCTCATTGTTCTCTCTGCCTTTCCAAAAGTCTTATATCTTTATCCTCCACTGCTTTGCCCTTACTTCCGGACCTGCAACACTTTTATTCTCCTTCTACACCTTTCGATATACATTCAACTAGCACCCCACAACTACGCTCCAACCCCCTTTAAGCTCTCTTGAAAAGCGCAAGGTTTCCCCAACACAGTAGTCCCTGAACTGAACTCAGCCAAACGAACGATACAAGTGGATGCTGGGATGGGAACGGCTAGGTTTTGGTTGGTTCAAGACCAATAAATCTAATGGTGATTCCACGCCACCTATAGGGACTAGCACTTTTCCGGCTTATCAGTCCGTAACGGAAACTCTTTATCCTGAGAGTTTCCTAGAAAACTTTCGGCTACTACTTTTTGTTTCTTTTTTTATATAAAGAGAGAGAGAGAAATCGTTTTCTCTCTTACGTACACATGGATACCGCACCTCACTCGAATACACACACACTTTTAAAAACAGACATTTCTTTTACTGCTTCATTGCAAGTTTAAAGATTTATCGAAAACGACTTTTAGGAAGTCTTTTGTTTTCGATCAATATGGTCGTAAACCATCTTAAATAAAATATATTTGTAATTTGTACATATATTGTACTTTCTATTACAAAATTTGAACAAAATCAGTGAGGTAAATCCATACCCACCAAAAAAGCGAAACAAAGTAAAGAGGTGCCGTATAAAACCCTTATATATGTTTATGCTTTGCTTCCGTTCTCTCTGCTCAGTCGATGCGCGCGCTACCACTTATATGAGTTTAATACGGCACTGCAAAACTTTGTTTTCTTCTTATGTTGCCCTGTTATATTTGTTATATTTATTAGTACCTCGAAAGACTACTCTGTGTTGCTCTGTGATGGCACATACAGCAGTTTTATCGTTTCCTATATTCAAGACCAACAAGAAAAGTGTTAATGCTATGGTTTAAACTTGCAGTGGGGTTTGCTTAATGAGATATCTTACTTTAGATCAAATATATATTATATGCTCTTGGTTAAGCATTACGGGGCTAAACATAGTATACGATCTTCCCGTGGTTACATGCGGTACCTATAGTGATGTATAAAAAAAAATCTGGAGCTTTATAATTTTTAGTTCTTTTTCATGTTTTATTTTTATTTTTTTTACACAGCATGACTTTAATACTTTACGCTGCAGATAATAAATGTAATCAGCAGGATTGGATGTAAGCTTTCAAGCTTTCACACATTCATCCCAATTTACTATTGCTTTATTTTCCTGCTGCCTTACGAGGCAAGTGATGGGATTATTTATGGATTCACTGTCATATTGCTATACTTCCTATATCTTCACCCTGATAAACATAATGAATTAACTAAGGACATATAGTCTGAAGTTATTTGGTATAGTTTGCAATAAAATACTAATAAACTTCCAGTCAACTGAAAAAAAAATGAATCATAGGAAGAATTCAAGTTCCTAGAGATAATACAACTTCGAAGACATCTTTACTATAAACTGAAAAACTATGAATTCTTACCGAAATATGCTCTCATCCCATACATGCAATACGTTAATTTCTAATTACGGTATTATTCAAGAAAAATATCTATTTTTTATCATAATTACCGTCCGCAAGAATCAATTATCTTTAGCTCAAAATCCCGGGATATAACCTGCTTCTATTCAAGGGCAGAGATACATGATTGCGTTTACTATTACATTGTGTTTTACTACAAATATTCGGTAACATTTCTCTTTCATGCTCCGGGGTCCAAGCCTCGTCTCATTCTGTGAAAATATATGCAGATAGAGACAGTGTAACATAACATATTTTGTGTTATATGCATATTTTAAAAGAGTTGCATAAATGCATAGTGAATACTCTTGTAATATATAAGTTTCTTCTAATGAATCTGTTGCAATAGAGTTCTATTACAAGTATTATTTCAAAGCATATCATAACGTAGCAACGTCCCACGGCTGAATGAAAGTAGTAAATATTTAATTTCTAATGTTAATTAGCAACACTGTTAACTTTGGAACTTCAAGTACCTCTATGACGCGTCCCAGTCATAAATACAAATACAAAGTTTGGTCCTAATACGTTCAACGATTTGGAAACAATGAAAATTTTTATTTTCTAAAATTAGTTGGCCACACTGGGAATTGGTGCGCCGAAAGTATCCACATGAACTGTACCAGTACCTAATACACACGTCAAATGAGATGTAAATCAATACAGATACATCCAACGGTATCAAATGTGAAATATTGATTTTTTTAATCGTTATGCAAAAATGACGATCTACAGAGCCTGGAGTGAAAGTTTCCCACTGCCAAATGAATATGTATGTCAAATTTAGTGTAAAGTAATGCACACGTGTAGATTTTTATTAAAATAAAGGCATTTCTAAAGTTGAATTTTAAAATAGGTTGGCAACATTGACAACTGGTGTTATAACACCCAAAACTGTCTTCTATTGTTTCAAATCATGTTTAAGCAAAGTTTGGGGCTATTACAGCATGGAATAAATTTTTTAAATTATTTTTTATAAAGTTGGCGACACTGAGAACTGGGCAACCTGGACTATCTAACATATTCCAAAAAATACTTGTAATCTAGGGTTTAATTTAAGTCGTATTTTTTATTAATTACATACATATGAAAATAATTCCTACTTAAAGAAACGTTAGCAGTATTACAAATTGCTGTCTTAAAAAACGAAATTTAGAAAAAGAAGGAAGGTTCATGTTTTTTAAATGAAAGTTTTATAAAAAAAAACTAACGTTTATTATTTACAACAATAGGTACAGCCACTTAAAAAAAGTAAATGGAGGTTGGATGTATAAGAAATAGAAGCGATGTCCTTCATGATAATTGTTTCACTGTACGCCTAAGAGTTAGACAACAATAATTACAATACAAATGTGCGCTAAAATATGGCATGTCAGGATATTCCTCCATTTGGAGGTAGAAAGGTTTAGTCCATGAGCGTCGTTTAGAGAACCAAGAGAGAGAGTTAGGCAGAAATTACATTCACGTTAAGTGCTAAGAGATAAGATTGAAAGCAAAGGAAAAGAAAATAATAATATGGACATTATGCAGGATTCATCATTATGTTATGCAAGAAAATTTGTCTTGTTCGAACACACACAAACAGAGAGAGAGAGAGAAAAAGAGACGGATAGTGTAAGGATAACTGTTTGTGTTTCTAGACAGAAAATAAATCCTTTGAAAAGGATATTCTTTTATCATCTTCTCTCTCTCTCTCTCTCTAACGTTTTAACTCTGGAATACTCACACCCACGTAAAGAGTGAATGTGCCTGAGGGTGTTGAAATAGTAACAGAAAAAATAAAGATGAGGAGGGAGAGAGAGAGAATAAGAGAAAGAATAAAACACATGAAACGGAAACGTAAGAAAATACAGGGAGAAAGAAAGACAATTGAAAAAGATGGGAACTACATTATAATAATGCTAAAGAACACACACACTCTGTTTACTCGGATTCTCGCAATATATGGCTCGTAAGTTCTCGAACCGGAGATTAATGTCTGTTTCCAGACAAATTTTTATGCGTGAAAAGAAAGTGCCGTATCGGGAATCAAACCCAGCTCTCCCTGTTGAACATCTGAGGCGTTAGATCTTACTCCACAGGCTTGCTGCGTAAATGCTTTTTAATAAATTAAATACTGTTTCTTTCTAAGAGAAGATGATACTTGAGATCAATGACGTCTTCTTAATTGTCTTTGTAACTTCCATAGATTTTATTTTGCCCTTCCTAACCAACATTTATAAATCGTATACTTCTCTATAGTGACTCAGTTGTTTGATTCCACATTCTGAAGGATACTTCGTTTGTATGAGGAGTTATGATTAGAGTCTTCACGATCGCCTTGTAAAAAAATATTGTCTTCAACAGAATTTAAAGTGATTTTATCTTAATTCTAAGAATATCAGTTTATACTGGTTGAAAAGGTATATCAAATTGAACAAGTAAAGCCCGCGTAGGGTTATCAAAGTTGCAAAACTCATAGAGTGTTGTTTAGCATTCGGAAAGTCCTGGGATCGATTCCGGCAGTCGACCATTCTAACTGAGGGTTTCCAAAATTTTCCCACAGCATAACCAATCAAACTCTGTGATCGATCCTATAAATAGGCCCTGGCCGTCTATCTTAAAACACCCTCTCCCAAACCTATCCCGGCTTGATCCTCAAATGGCTAAAGTCCTTAAAATAGTTTTAAACATGTCCTTCAAGGATCCTTTTACCCTACCCTATCACGCGTAAGTGTTATGATTAAACAACAAAAATCAATTCACACATGCACACAAATCATACACTATAGATGTGAATATAAAAATATCATATACTGGATGTCAAGAATAGTAAGATACCTCGGCTCTTTCGTCATTGTCAATTCTCGGTGGTAGAGCGTTGGCATAGCATTCGGGAGGTCGCGGTTTCGATCCCATCTGCGGACCATCCTGACTGAGGATTTTCCAGGGGGTTTCCTCAGCCACACAAGGCAAGTGTCGTAATTGCGCCTTCATCATTGGCAATACTACATCTTTGGGGTATGCGTAGATGTACTGGAACAGGGGTGGAAGGGAATTAGTGAACGTTGATAATTAAAGATACACTTTGTGCAGATGATATGGGATTGGGCGGCAGGAACCAATCAGGAACCAGATAACTGACAACAAGTTGTTGTTGTTCATGCACTTCAGCGTGTCGGATGATGCCAAGAAGTTAGTTAGTTGATGAAACGCTTACATGTTTTAGTTTTTTTAATTAAAACTTATTGATTTGCTCCACTTTTTTTTCTATGTTAAGTATATA